>PVLA01004455.1:0-175902 GCA_004027455.1 Hydrochoerus hydrochaeris
GCTGTGGACTCTTGGGGCTGCTCAACTGCAGGACAAGTGCAGTGTCCCTCACCCTCCAGGAAACCTCACACACAGTTGCCATCTGCTTAGCCCCAGGTCTTAACCACATGCTGCCATCGCAGGGAGAGAAACACACCTGGAATTTCACAGTGATCCTGAGCTCATTGTCCTTGGGAAGATCCTCACCCAAAGTGGCTGTGAAACAAGTTGGTCAGGATGGAGCTTTGCTTCCCTGCAAGAGGCACTATGCAGTTTTCTAACTACTGGACACATTTCTGTCTCGGCCTGTTTTCTCTTCCAAATCAGAACTCAGTGAAGTAATGTTAATATATCACCAAGATGTCTTTCCTATAAATTCAAGTTCAACATTCTAAACATGATTCGTTAACACCATCTGGCATCTTGGGCAAGCATAATGCCACCCAGATGGATATACAAAGTAAATGACTAAGGGGCATCCCCCCACACAAGCACCTGCATCCAGACACATTTTCTAGTCATGTTTTCTCTTAATATTTTTATCACAACTGCCTTGAAAATCTGTTGTTGTGATATAAGCATAGCAGTGATATATTATGATTTATGATTATTTTAAACATTGTTTTTCTTATAGAGTGGAAAATAGATCTAAAGGAAAGAAACAGAATAATTAAAGCTGCAGTGATTATGGAATATAAGTTACTGTGAGAGAGGTAATAAGAACATGGAAAGGCAATGTCTGCATCCAAGACAACTTTAATAAATGAATACACGCTGCTTACAGATGAAATTCAAATAAGCTGTATGGAAGAGGAGGATAAAAGAATGACTTTCTTGCTTTTCCTTCAATATGTTTCATCCTGCAGTGATACCACACTTTTGAAATCATAGCACTGCTGTCTAATTTTTTTTTATTTTTACATATTATTAGTACACATTTGTAGCACATAATGATTGCATTCATGGTAAGGAATTAGTACCTGTTCACAACAGATCTCAATTCTTTTCCCTTTTCCCCTCTATTCTCAATTTTTGCCAGCATCAGATTTATTTATTTTTCTTATAAGTTCTTATAAAGTTAACTATCATGTATATATATTAAGAGCCAGATTAATAGGCCAGCATAACATATAAAACACAAATAACAATTATCCTAATTCAAGATACACTTATTTTTTTCTCATTTTTTTTCTTGTCACCTGTCTTTTATCTTGGACTTTATTTATGTATTGAATTTCTCATATAAGAGAAGCCATACAATATTTAAATATGTGTGCCTGGTTTCCTGATTAAAATTTTACTTGTCACTTTTTGTACCTCATCTCTAATGTTTTTCATGCATATTGATATCCTTTTTTCTTATTTTATAGTGTGGCACAGGCCCCATCACCTCTTTGTAATCCCAAAACCTGAAATAGATGATATCTGAAAAGGAATGGCTTGTAAGCTCCTCAGTGTGTTCTTTAAGGACTCTAAATCAATCACTTTCCAGTTGCACCAAAATATGCTCTAGATGCCCTTTGAGCTATTGTCAGTTTTATAACAATGTAGGCTTCCCAGGGCCGATCATTCCCAAAGAAAATCTTTATGCTCTGATCTGAACAGTGGAACCCCCAGAAGGGTAGACACCTTCTTGAAAAGAGTCTGTTAGCACTACTGCTATTATGAACTAATCTGAGTACAAAATGTGCACAAAATGAGACAACAAGGGATTGGGGATATAAGTCAGTAGCATAAGCACCTGTCTGACAAGGGCAAGGTTGTGAGTTCAATTCCTGGCAGCCCCCACACCCACTTCAAATCAAGTAAGATGACAAAATGTGTTCACAATCAAACATCATATATGATAAAATATTACATATCTAAAGTTTAAAGATATTGTAATGGATACTTTATCAAATATTTGTTTCCATTAAGAAGAGTTAATTAACAGAAGACATTTCAGCAGACAAAATGAATGGAAGAAAATGTCAAATATTTGAAGACCATAACTGATTGTCGATTTTAAATTACATAATTAGCTATAAATTTATTTATATAAAGTAAAAAGTAAGAAAAAGGTATTTACAGATTTAAAATAAATAAGATTTTTACCAAGAAGAGGACCCAAGGGAATTTCTAAAACACTGAAGAAATGGATTTTGAGCCCTTAATTATGTGTAACTGGGTACTTACAACCAGTATGTCTCTATATGCATAAAAATTACATTCCAGACAACACTTGGGTGAATGGCTAGTCTCTCTATCTTTAAGGCAAGTATATTGAGAAAGAAGATTTTTTATAAAAGCAATATCCAGGATGCAAAAAGTAATGGTAAGCAAATAAAATGATAACTATATGTGAAAATATCAGCAAGCATTGTCTTTATACATAGTGGTAAGTAATAGTTCTGTGTGGTATTATACAAAGATCAAAATGAAATATTTGTGGAAGGTGGTTCAGGAATAAGGCCAAGATATTCACTCTCATCACTTTTATTCATACACTTGTACTTTTTAAATTATAGCAACAACAATTAGGCAAGTGAAAGTAATAAAAGGAATATAAACATGGAAATAAGAAGTCAAATTTTCCTTGTTTGCAAACGCTATGTCCCTATACTTTGAAAACACCACTTTACCCCAAGACTTCTACATCTGGTAAAATAATTCAGCAATATAGCAAAATATAAATAAATATTAACAAATAAATAACATTACTATTCACTAATAAATAACTAGATGAGGTATAAATTAGGAACCCATTTCCATCTACATAACCTCAAATAAACTAAAATACCCAAGAATTCGCTAAGTGGTCTAAAAGAACTCTATAATGAAAATTTCAAAACCCAGAAGAAACAAATTGAAGAAGACACTAGCAGGTAGGATGATGTCCCATGATCATGGATTGTCTTTTTTTGTTGTTTGTTTTTTGTATCAGGGATTGAACTCACAATCTTGCATTTGCCAGGCAGGCGCTTATACCACTGAGCTAAACCCCTGGTGGATTGGCATAATTAATATTGTCAAAATGGCTATATTACCGAAAGAAGTCTATAAATTTAATACATTCCCCCATCAAAATGCCAATGATAGTTTAACAGAACTAAAAAAAAAATCCTAAAATTCATAGAAACAGAAAAGACTCAGAAGAGCAAAAGTTATCCTTTGCAAAAAGAGCAAGGTGAGAGGTACCTCCCCCTATACCTGATTTCAAGTGTATTATGAAGCCACAGTAACAAAAGAAGCATGGCACTAGCACAAAAATAGACATACATGAAATAACATAGAGGACACAGTAAGGAACCTACATAAGCACAGCCATATGAATTTGGACAAAGGAGCCAAAATATACACTGAAGAAAAGATAGCTTATTTTTAAAAAGGTGCTGAATAAACTAGTTAGCCACTTAATAAAAGATTTAAACTAGATCCCTGTCTCTCACACTATACCTAAATCAACCCATAATAGATCAAAGACCAAGGTATAAATCCTGAAAGATTGAAACTTCTAAAAGACAACAGGAGAAACACTTGAAGCCACAGGCACAGGCATAAGCACAGTCATAGGCATAGGCAGATGTATATTCAGTTTTAAATAAGACTGCAAGAGCACAGGAAATAATATCAAGAGTCAATAAATGGCACTACATCTAATTAAGAAGATTCTGAATTGAGAGGGAAACAACTGACTGAGGAGTAAGTCTGAAAAATGATAGAACATCTTTACCAGCTTATTTTCCAATGAGGAATAAATATCTAGAAGAAACAAAGAACTGAAAAGCTTAACACCAAAAAAAAGATGAAATAGTCTATCAATAAATGGGCAAATAAATTGCACATACACTTCCCAAAAAGAGAATTACAAATGACCAATAGTTATATAAAAATGTTCAACATATTTAGTCATTAAAGAAATGCACATCAAAACTACATACAAATCTATCTCACCACTGTCAGAATGGCTATCACCAAAAATAAAAACATAATAAATGCTAGTGAGGTTACAGGGTAAAGGAGCCCTTCTACACTGCTGGTGGAAATATAAGTTAGTACAGACACTATGGAAATAGATGTGGAAGTTCTCAAAAGCCTAAAAATAGGACTACTGTTTGATCTGAGTATTCCACTGCTTGTTATATACATAAAAAGATTTAAGACTAGCATATTATAGGGATATCTCAATACCCATTTTTATTGTGACACAATTTGCAATCAGATATGGAAGCAACCTAAGAACCCATCCATAGATGAATGAATAAAAGCCATGTGGTATATATACACAATGGAGTAGATTTAGTCATAAGGAAAAATGAAATTCCTTCATTTGCAAGAAAAAAGAACTGGATATCATTATGTTGAACAAAATAAGTCAGACTTGGAAAGACAAAAACTGCATTTTCTCCCTAATAATGTGAAATCTAAGAAAAGATGGAAAGAAAATGCAATGTGTATATATACCAATTTCCAGAAATGTAATTATTATGTATTGCAAACATATACCAGTAATAAAAAGTTTTTAAAAGAATTCACTAGAGAAACTTTTATTATAGAACATAAATGAAATGAGAGGGAAGTGGAGGGAGTGTAAAAGTAGGTAATGGGGAGATGAATATAAGCAAGATATATTTTAAACATTGAAACTCCTAAAAATTATGTAACTGGGGGGAGGTTGGGAAAGGGGAGTGATGGAGGATGAAAAGCTTCAAAGGATGTTGTGTGAGTGTACAGATCTGCCAACATGAAACCCAGTAATTTTTATTTTATTATTATAATTTACTATTATTGTCTATTTGTGACAGGGTCTCTCTATGCAGTTTGGGCAGGCCTTGAGCTCACTTTGAAGAGCTGGTCTTGAACTTGCAATGATCCTCTTGCCTCAGCCTCCCAAGCACTGGGATTACAAGAGTGAGCCACCACACCTGGCCAAAACCCAGTAATTTTTATAACCAATCTTAAAAGTAAAAACAGACAGAAATTTTAAAGAAAAAATACTAAACGATTTGGAGAACAGGTAATCAGAATTAAAGTGTATTGTGTAGATGAATACACTTTAATGTCAAACTTTGCTAAGGTAAACAAGCATGGAAAAAATTTCAAGTTAACCCATTAAGTGGTGGAAATTTCTAATCAGATCAAAAGAATAAAAATGGAATAAGGGCAAAAATCAACACAGAAAAATAGTCAATAAACACATACTTAAAAAGAAAATACAAAAAGCAAAACAAATTAAAGTTTAAAAGTAAGATTATTAAAAGGTCAAAATGTAATTATAACAAAAATTTACTGGGTCCAGATTGTCAGCTAAAAGATATTTTGCCACGTTGGCTATAAATAAAATAATAAAACCCATTTACATGCTTTTACTGTTCACACACCAAAAATATAAGCCCATAGGCAGGGTATAAATAAAATAATGAGGGAAAATATGCCACAATAACACTAATGAAAAAATTTATCTATCCGTATTATTATTAGAAAACTAAGCTTTAGGATAAGAAAATAGTCATGTGAGAAAAACAAGTTGCTACCTAATAAAATTTTCAGTGTATAAATCTACTGGAAGACAAAGTTGGTAGAAGGCTTAGAGATATAAGGGTAGGCAGAGAATTCATGAACAAAATGCAAACTGCACGAGAAACACTTCAAAGAATCGGCAACTGGGATCTCATATTATTGAAAAGTTTCTGCACTTCAAAAGAAATCACCAACAGAGTGAAAAGAAAAGCCACACAGTGGGAAAGAATTTTAGTCAACAATCCCTCAGACAAAGGACTTATATCCAAAACATATAAAGAATTGAAAAACATCAAGCCCTCCAAATTCAAAGACCTTCTTCAAAAATGGGAATCTGAGAAGAGCACACAGTTCTCAGGTGAAGATATACAAATGGCAAATAAATGCATGAAGAAATGTTCACCATCACTGGTCATTTGAGAAATGCAAATTAAAACAGCACTGAGATTCTACCTTACTCCGTAAAGAAGAGCTGCCATCAAGAAATCAACTGATAACAAATGTTGGCGAGGCTACAGGGAAAAAGGAACACTGTTCCACTGTTGGTGGGAATGTAGATTGGTACAACCATTATGGAAATCCATATGGAGAATTCTCAGAAGACTAGGATTGGAAGCCCCATTCAATTCAGCTATCCCACTCCTGGGTATTTTCCCCAAAGAACTGAAAAGTTCATATCACAGTGATATATGTGCACCATTTGTGATAGCTCAATCCTGGAAACACTGCAGAGTGGATGAAAAAGATGTGGTATTTTTATACAATGGATTATTACTCAGCTATAAAAAAGGATGATCTTGAGGCCTTCATAGGCAAATGGAGACAACTTGAGACTATCCTCATAAGTGAAATAAGAATCATATTTATAAACATCACAGTGTCTCTAGTGTAAAAAGTAATAAGAAATGTAGGAGGAATAAAACCCAAAATGTGTAATTGCTATTGTAAAAAAGAGAGAAAAGAATGTGCTCTAAAGGATATAACTGCATGTATGTTTAAGTGTGTAGGATCAATAGCCATATTTTTGTTTGATAGTTGAACAGAACTGTTTGCAGTGTCACTGTTTGAAGGTCCACTTTGTGTGCTTTACTTTTGTAACTTGAACAACTATTTCTAAGAGGATAATACATAATTTATCAACTAGTGATTTATTACTGTTTATTTTTTGAAATTATGTATTATTTCTACACGTTTCTGTTTTTTTTCTTTAAATAAAATTTTTTAAAAATTTTCAATGTAATAGCACAACACACAAGGCTTATCTTTTATACAATAGAAAAATTAGCTTCAAAATGTACAAAATGTGAACAAAAACCATGGTGAATGTTTAAATTTTTTTACAAAATATTTACAGTAGAAGGCACGTTGCCATTAATCCCACTAAAAATACTGTTATGTTCTTTAAACAGGCTTATTCCAATATTCTTGCCACTTTCTGAAGTAGTTCTGGAAGTGCTCTTTCAAGAATGTCTTTATGAGGTTTTGTTAAAAAAACTTGGATAAATACTGCTGCCAGGTGGCATTCAAAAAAAGGCAGGCTCCTAAAAGTATGGTGTGTCCTTGTCCATCTCATTCACTGGACCTAGTGCCCTAAGACTTCTGGCCCTTCCTTAAAGTAAATATAACAAGAAAAGGTAAATGTTTTGAAGCAATTCACTATATCAAGTCAACCAGGACAGAACAATTCAAGACACTCAAGAGACAGGACTTCCAGAACCTCTTCAAAAAAAGTGGCAAGAATGACGGAATTCATGTGTTCGAAACAAGGGAGTGTATTTTGAGTTATTAATGGCCATATATCTTTTGCTACAATGATTCTTAAAAATTTAAATGTTCACTGTAGTTTTTAATCATATCTTTTATTGAGCAAAAGTGTGTGGATCTACAGGAGAAATTCAGAATCCTACAATTTTACCGATGAAATTTCAACATAATCCTGCTTGAATATTGATGGGCCATTCAGAAAACAATTAATCATTTATGATTTCTAAAATTCAATTATCAAGTACTAATGAATATAAATAAAAGTCTATACCAAGTATTAGAGAATAACAACTATTGTCATACATACATCAAATATTATTCTCATACATATATGCAATATTGATTATGATAAAGGGTAAAGAAAGTTAAGTTTTCAGAGAATTGATACATAAAAATTTAAATTCTTTCAATAATAAAATGTCAAAATTTAAATTCCTTACACATGGAAATATACTAGGAAAACTGTAAGTTAAGAGTTAAAAAAGTAATCATGGAAGTTTTAAAAACAGAACCTATTATATAAACTGAGAATAAAACTAGTGGTAGAGCAATTATCTAACATGTATAAAGTCCTAGGTTCAATCCTCAAAACCAAAAACAAACAAAAACCCTGTTAGAAATAGATAAGCTGATATGTAAGAAGAAAGTTATCAGCCTAAGCACTCAATATAAGAAACTTTGACAAGAAAAAAGGAAAGCATGTTATAAAATATAGGAGATACAATTTTTTGTGTATCAATTACAATTCAATAAAATAGTTTTTAAGGAAGACAATAATGAGAACAACAATCAATGAAAAAGAAAACAAAGAGACTCTAGGGAAAGCGGTACAAAACCAAAGTTTGCTACTTAGAAAGATTAATAAAATTGGCAAACTTTCAGTAAATTTTATTCATAAAAAGAAGACAAACACTTTAAGAGATGGCATTGTAGCTCAGGGTCATGGTGACAGTGGTAACATGGTTTTCATCACTTTCTCTCTCTAAAAAATTGTTTTGACAGGAAAAATACTTTGTAAGCTAGTTATTTGGGTAAAAGTGACTTTTGGTGTTTTGTTAGTGCTCTAGATTCCTTTTTGATTTTTTCCTGTCAGAGATTGTCTTTGATTTCATTCGTCTGTATTCCTGCAGCATTGATCATGAGGGGTGCAACAAGGGAAAAAACACAGAAGTAGGTCCTTAGAAGCCTATTTTTGCAACAGGCACATACATGATGGGTTCCCACCAAACCAGCTATCATTTGAACAAATTTTGATGGAGTCCTTGAAAGAAAAAGAATGATCTTCCCCTCACATCTTATGTCCTAAGTGCTTGGCTTTGTGACCAAAGAGGTCACCCTTTCTGGTCTATGCCATATGAGGAGCACATGTGTCACTTGCATCTTGCAGGCCAACAAACATTGGGTAATTGAGACACTAAGATATTAAGCAGCACATTCTATGTCTGACATTACCAAATTCTCAGGGGAGTTGGTCTTTGTAAGAGGCTGCAGTTCCTGAGGGGCTTTTATTATCCTAATCTTTGTCACCTAGTTAGAGGTAGGAAACTCTCAGCCCTGAGTCACAGGTCAGTAGTTCTGTCACTGAAAGTGTTTAAAATATTTTTGGGTGATCAAAGACACTGTTGCACAAACATAACCCTTACTTGCCTGTGGCATCAAAGGTCTTTTTCTCTTCTAATCTGTCTCTGAGACTAAGCTTGAAACATGAATGTCACAACTTTGGCACCCAGTTCAGGAACATCTCTTGCATCTCAAACCCAGCTTCCATCCTTAATTCAGTCCTTGTTGACACTTAGAAACTGATATATTTTCAGCACAATTTTCACTTACCACTATACTCTGACTTGCATAATATTCCTACATTTAATTATTGTGCATGTCTCATAGGAAAAATAGAAGATAGTGAAAAATTCTAACTGAAATTTTAGCCAGTGTGATACCGTGACTGCAAACAGATATGCTCTCTCCTGACTTTTGCATTTAAAAATATAGAGTGAGCAAGAATATTGTGTGGATGCATATGTTTATATTTACATACATGTCTGCAAATTATCTAAACAATACAAATTAACTTAGAGATCTCAAAAATTAATTGACCCAAATGTTTAAAAATTTATTGCTGGTCATGCTGGTGCATGCCTGTAATCCCAGTGCTTAAGAGACTGAGGAAAGAGGATTGCCTTGAGTTTGAGGCCATCCTTGGCTACATAGTGAGTTCAAGACCAGTCTGAACTACACAGGAAGATCCTTTCTCAAAAAAAAAGTTTATGTGAATTTTGATAACTAATGATTGGTCTAACTGAAATATACATCTCTATTAGCATTAAATACAATGCAGGCACAAAAATTTTATCTTGTCATAAAAGAGTGAGTTTGAACTATAAGTAGAATTAAATAAATGTAAGTGAAATAAACTAATAAACACACTTTCAACAATTAGACAATATTGTAATATTTTCACTTAAACTAATTTTCCAAATCTCTTTGATAACTATACCCTTAGAATTCTGAGAAATAAAATTAAATGATGGATATTCATTGAGTAGTTAGGTCATTTCAAAATAAAATATTAAAACATAATTGTTATATGTAAATTTCAGTTTACCCACTTTTTATTTCTTATTACAAATATATATTTCAACCTTGGTAATAAATATAAACATTGTACTTTGCGAAAACATTTGTTTGTACAAAAGATTATAAAATGACATTAATCTACAGACCACTGGTTTGCAATTAATAAGAATAAAAAGTCTAATCAATATATGATGATGACTTCATCCAGTAAAACCAGAATTGGGTGCACAAAACTGAAATATCAAGATATGATTTCTTATGAATTTTGGCTTAAAGTATCATTAATATTTGCTTTGTCTTTCAGATTTTAAAAAATTTCCTACAGTTTATAATTTTATAATGCATACTTTTGGAAATGAAATGAAAACCTTCACTTTTATAGTTGCTTGATCCCTTCAAAAATTTAAAGCTATCAATGAGGGGAACTCTAGGCAGCGGTGCACAGGGGGTTGGGCTCGGCCCAGGCACCTCCTGTGACCCCCGCTGTCCAAGCAGACCAACTCTCAGGACTCAGGAACTCCTGTCAGTGGCGCACACAGGGCCTGGTTAGAACCTTCCACATCCCCTGCCTTCCCAGCAGACCACCTTGTAAGACCCGGGAACTCCAGCCAGCAGCACAGGTAGGCTGGGCCAGAACCAGGCCCCTTCCATGTCCCCACAGTCCTGGCGAATCATCTGAGGACCTAGGAACACCAGCCCAAGAGGAGCACCCCTGCAGTCACACCACTGCCAACAGGGACCCCCCCCACCTCCTGGACCTAGTACTGTTGTTGATCTTTGGCTCCCAAACCTCTCCCAGAACCTTGGACTGCAATGGATTAATCGTGAAGTATCGAGGGGAGACTCAGTAATCCCTCATCCAAACAGGAGAACTCAACAGGCTTTTATCAGTCAGGTGAGTTTGCCTCTAAAATAGGAATAGAGTTTGCCAACTTGTGTGGGTAAACAGGAGCAATAACAAAGCTCTCCACCAAAGAAGAACATTGGCAAGCTTGACAAGTGGTAGGTGAGTCCTTCCTTCACACAGAGAATATCAGGTAGGTTGAGGAGGGTGTGAATAAGGCCTAACCCAACATGGAGCAAATTAAACAGATCTTTGGGACACCAGAGACACCATAGGGTTCCAGCTGAGATAAACACTATGAACAGGGAGATCTGGTGACTCTGAACAACCTGAAGACATAACAGCAGGAACTAATGATTGATTTCCATCAACTCTCCTAGTCTTGTCAGCCCAGGAAGAATATAGGACTCACCTAACAGTTCCTGCAGGGGAAATTCAGGTAACTGGCCCGCCTCTTCATTGTGGGAGCCAGCAATTGGACACACATCAGCATTACAGTAGGACCGCAAGACACACACTACCAACAGTTGACACTGGAGGGGTTGATGGACCAAATATTAACTTGAAAAGGGAAAATGGCAAAATGAAAAAGCAAAGTGCAATCTCAAACATCTAGTCCATCAGGAGCAAGTACAAGAGACAATGAAATAGAGGACTTTAAAAGGAACACACTGAACATCTCTGAAAAGATAGCAAGTGAACAAAACAACTCCATAAAGCTATAGAGGAAATCCAGTTAGAAGTAATCTCTCATGTAAAAACAGAAATAACAAACTTAGTAAAGGAATTTCTCAGAAAAGCTAGAGAAGAAATACATAAGAAAGTACAGAAGCATGGGAAACTGATTGAAACCTTGAGTGAACAATATAGAAAACAAACAGTATTCATAAAACAAACTCAAAGAGACATCCAATAAACAAAATATTCTACTGAAACCTGGCAAAACCATTTAAATGAAGCTGAGGATAGGATTTAGGACCTTGAGGACATGATCATAATTAGCAAACATGAAGGGATAGAACTTTTAAAACTAACAAAGCAGCATGAGATGACAATCCAGCAGCTTCAAGATGATGCCAAAAGAAACAATATAAGATTAATGGGCATCAGTAAAGGTGCAAGACTAATTACAAATGACATAACTAAAATATTCAAAGAAGTTACAGCAGAAAATTTCCAAACATGAGGAAAAAAATCTGATATGCAGATAAGTGAGGCATATAATTTGCCAAACAATCACAATCAACATAAATCTACAGCAAGACACATAATAATTAAGATCCCAGACATGTTGCATAAAAACAGAATACTAAAAGCTGTTAGAGAAAGGACACAACTCACCTATCAAAGAAAGCCCATTAGATTCACAGCAGACATTTCACCACAAACTCTCAAGTCAAGATGAGCTTGGAGTGAGGTATTTCAAGACCTGAAAAAAAACAACATTCAACCTAGACTGATATACCCAGCAAAACTTTCATTCAAATTTAATGGAGAAACAAGATACTTCCATGGCAAAGAACAACTGAAGAAATTCATGTCCACCAAACCAAATCTGAAAGAGTATTGAAAGACATACTAGATAGAGATAAAAATGACCATAATCTCCAGAGTAACAACATAAACAAACCACTAAGTACAACAAGTAATTAAACAAGGGGGGAAAGCAGAAAGCAAACAACTGGAAGATAAAATGGCAAAGTCAAGCCAGTACATATCAGTGATATCCATAAACATAAATGGCCTCAACTCACCTATAAAAAGAAATAGATTGACAGACTGGAATAAGAACATGATCCAACAATGTGCTATATACAAGAAATACATCTGACCCTAAAGGAAACACATAGATTAAAATTCAAAGGATAGATAAAAAGTATTCCATGCAACAGGAACCAAGAAAAAAGCAGGGGTAACTATTCTATTTGCAGACCATGTGAACTTCAAACCTAAAATGATTGAAAGAGTTAAAGAAGGTCACTACATACTTGTTAGTGGAAAAATTCAAGAGGAAGAGCTAACAATTATGAATATATATGCACCAAATACAGGAGCACCCAAATATATAAGACAGATAGTAATGCATATGAAAAAACAAATACACAAGAACATAATTATGACAGAGGACCTTAATACTCTATTGTCACAAAGAGATAGATCAACTAGACAAAAAGTTAGCAAAGAAATAATAGAACAGAATCATAACTGAAATCAATTGGACATAGGCGAGGTTTACAGAGTGTTCCACCCAAACACGGCCAAATACACACTCTTCTCAGGTGCACATGGGACATTTTCCAAAAGAGACAGTACATTATCCCATAAACATTCTTAAGTAAATGCAAAGGTACTGAAATTATTTCACGGGTAATATCTGAGCATAGCACACTGAAATTGGAAATTGATGGCAAAAGAAACTGCAAAGCCTGCTTAAAAACATGGAAATAAAATAGCAATTTTCTGAACAACCAGTGGGCTACAGATGAAATTAAAGAAAAAAGTAAAGCAATACCTACAATTAAATGAAAATGCAGAAACAACATACTGTAATCTGTGGTATGCAATGAAAGCAGTCTTAAGAGAGAAATATATAGAAATAAATTGTTGCATCAAGAAAACTGAGTGGCCACAAATAAACAACCTAATGCTTCATCTCAAGCTTCTAGAAAAAAAGAACAAGTTAAACCCAAAGCTCATATAAGAGAGGAAATTGTAAAGATTGGAGCAGAACTCAATGCAATTGAAACTAAAAAAAAAAAAAACTAAGGATTAATGAATCAAAGAGTGGTTTTTTGAGAGAATAAATGAAATTAACAAGCCTATAGCTAACCTTATCAAGAAAAAGATAGAAAAAACCCAAATTCGTACAATAAGGCCTGTAAAGAAGAAGTTTACTACAGATCTCATGGAAATTCGAAAGATCATGAACACCTACTTTGAAAATCTCTACTCACATAGAGTGGAAAACACAGAGGAAATGGACAGATTTCTAGAAACATATGGACTACCAAAGCTCAACCAAGAAGATATAGGAATTTTGAACAAACCAGTATCAGCTATTGAAATTGAAAACTTAATTAAAAACTTAGCAACAAAGAAAAGCCCAGGTCCTGATGGATTCACGGCTGCATTCTATAAGAAAATTAGAGAAGATTTGATGCCAATATTCCTTAAACTCTTCAATGAAATTGAAAAGGAAGCAATCCTCTCTAACTCAAACATAATGGAAAGTATGACTCTGATACCAACACTAGAGAAAGATCCAACCAAAAAAGAGAACTATAGACCAATCTCACTAATGAATATTGAGGCAAAGATTCTCAATAAAATATGGGCAAATAGAATGCAGAAAATCATCAAGAAGATTATACCTCACAACCAAGTGGGGTTCATTCCAGAAATGCAGAGATGGTTTAACATATGCAAATCAATAAATGTAATATACCACATCAACAGAGCCAAAAACAAAACCCACATGGTCATCTCAATAGATGTAGAAAAAGCTTTTGACAAAGTCCAACACATGGTCATGATAAAAACCCTTCAGAAACTCAGAATACACGGCGTCTGCCTCAACCTTATAAAGGCCATCTATGACAAACCAACAGTCAACATTATACTAAATGGACAAAAACTGAAAGCCTTCCCTTGAAAATCAGGAAAAAGACAAGGATGTCCACTATCAACACTTCTGTTCAATATAGATCTGGAAACACTAGCCTGGGCAATCCGACAAGAGAGAGAAATAAAAGGAGTAAAGATAGGAAAGGAAGAAGTTAAATTATCACTATTTGCAGGTGACATGAAATTCTATATAGGAGACCAAAAAACTCCATTAAAAGACAAATTCAGCAGTATAGCTGGATACAAAGTCTATGCTCAAAAATCAATAGCATTCCTGTACACAAACAAAAAAAAAACTCGCAAGAGAGTAATTTTGGAAATAATGCCTTTCACAATATCATCTAAAAAATTAAATACTAAGGAATTAACCTAACTAAGAATGTAAAAGACCTATATGCTGACAATTATGCTATGCTAAAAAAGAGAATGAAGAGGACATTAGAAAATGGAGGGATATTCCTTGCTCTTGTCTAGGAAAAACAAACATTGTGAAAATAGCCATACTCCCAAAACTGTTATGCAGATTTAATGCAATCCCAATCAAAATACCATTAACATACCTTAAAGATCTAGAGAAAACACTCCAAAAATTCATTTGGAAACAGAAGAAACCTAGAATAACAAAACCAATTCTGGGCAAAAAAGGCAAGGCAGAAAGCATCTCAATTCCTGACTTGAAAATATACTATAAAGCCACAGTAATAAAATCAGAATGGTACTGGCAATGAAATAGACCTGAGGATCAATGAACAGATTAGAAGATGCAAGCACAACTACAAAGACACTCAGCCACCTGATATTTGACAAAGGGCTAAATTTTTCCACTGGAAGAAGGAGAGTCTTTAACAAATGGTGTTGGAAAAATTGGCTCTCCACATTGCTGAGAAGGTAACTAGATCCAAGCCTATCACCATGCACAAAACTAAAGTCTAAATGGCTCAAGTACCTAAATATTAAAACAGAAACACTAAATCTACTGGTAGACAAGGTAGGTGGAAATCTTGGAGACATAGGTTTAGGCAGAGAATTCATGAACAAAACGCAAACTGCATGGGAAACACTTCAACGAATCAATGATTTGGATCTCATATTATAGAAAAGTTTCTGCATTGCAAAAGATATCACTAACAGAGTGAAAAGAAAACCCACAGAATTGGAAAGAATTTTAGCTAACAACCCCTCAGAAAAGGACTTACATCCAGAACATATAAAGAATTCAAAAAACATCAAGCCCCCAAATTCAAAGACCCTCTCCAGAAATGGGCATCTGAGATGAACACATGCTTCTCAGATGAAAATATACAAATGGCAAAGAAATACATGAAGAAATGTTCACCATAACTTGTCATTTGAGAAATGCAAATACAAACAGCATTGAGATTTCTGGAAAAAATGACTGTCATCAAGAAAACAACTGATAACAAATGTTGGTGAGGCTGCAGGGGGAAAAGGAACACTGCTCCACTGCTGCTGGGAATACAGAATGGTGCAGCCACTATGGAAATCACTATGGAGAATTCTCAGAAGACTAGGATTGGAATTTCCATTCAATCCAGATACTCCCCTCCTGGGTATTTCCGCAGAAAATCTGAAAAAATCGTATCACAGTGATATATGTGCACCCATGTTCATAGCAGCACAATTTGTAATAGCTAAATCTTGGAAACAACCAAAATTCCCATCAATGGCAGAGTGGACAAAAAAATGTATTTTTATACAATGGAATATTTCTCAGCTATAAAAACGATGATTTTGAGGCCTTCATAGGTAAATGGAGGCAACTTGAGACTCTCCTTATAAGTGAAATAAATAAGAATCATATTTATAAATATCACATTGTGTCTCTAGTGTAGAAAGTTATCAGAAATGTAGGAGTATTAGAACTGAAAATGTGTAATTGCTATTGTAAAAAAGAGAGGAAAAGAAAGTGCTCTACAAGATTTAACTTCATATACGTTTAAATGGTAAGATAGGTAACCATATTACTAAGGGTTTTTTGGATCGTTGAACAGAATTGTTTGCAATCTCACTGTTTGAAAATCCACTTTGCATTTAAAATTTTTTTAAACTATCAATGAATAATATTTTTATGTTTTTATAAGTACTTTGATAAGTTCAATAAAATCTGTTTTCCTTGTAACAGGACACTATTGGAAACCATTGTGTTACCTTGAATGAAATATTCCAGTCAGCTTTAGGGAGCTGAGACTAGCACTTTATAAGTCTTTAAAGCCCATTTTGGAAAGACTAATGTTGTCTGCATGATTCTCTTAAATTGTATCTGTACTCAAAATGCATAAAATGTCACGTTCTGTCAGATCTTTAAGCCATGGTATGTTTTGGAGAATCTCAAGAAGAAAGGAATTCATCCAGGTAATATAGGTAAAGTTAGGTAGTAAATACTTGGTTTGTTTTCCCAGCCTTGGGAAATTTTAAATTTCTCATCTCAACAAAAGCCTGGCAGATGATGGATGCCTGCAATCACATCACTCTGGAAGGCTGAGGTAGGAACATCCCAAGTTCATGTCCAACCTGAGCAATTTAGTGACTTGCTAAGATCCTCTCTTAAAGTAATAATAAAGAATGGCTGGGGAAGTAGCTCAGTGCGAGGAACCTGGGTTCAGTACCAAAAAATAAATAAATAAACTGATAGAAATTTTAAAAATTACAGCAAAGCAAGTTGCAAAAATTCCTATATGATCAGTCATTATTCTTGCTGTACTTATGTAAATTAATCATCAGTTCAAGACCAAAATGTATTGTCCACATAAATTGAACAAAAAAAAATCAGAAGAAAGTATTACAGAGAGAAATTTATGTTTAAAAAGTGATAGTATATCTGTCATTACGTTTTAGCCTTGCTCACTGCTTTCAGATTTTACTATTTACTTACAACTTGAACTAAACCCTGAAATATATATATATATATATATATATATATATATATATATATATATTACTTTCAATTTTCTCCTAACTTTTTGCTTTCTGACATGGACTCACTGAAACCTATCTAGTCACAAAGCTGGCCAACTAAAAAAGAATCACTACATCTGCCTGTGTAGACTGTTCATTCTTGTTAATGTATGGATTACTCAGAAATGTCATTAGAATGTCTGTTGCATATTATAATCCAGGGAAATCTACCATCTTGCCTTTGCCTACCTTTATTCAGCTGAAAATACTCGGCTAATATCCAGAAATGATCTCAGCTGACTGCCTGTCAGACTCAGACTAGCTTTTAGATTTTTCCATACATTAACTTCTAATTTTCTTTTGCTCATAGAGAAATGTCTCTTACTAAATACCTGCTTACTTGTGCCATTCATAACATGCTCGCTTTGATAAGAATTGATTTGATGAAGGTCTGGAAAATATCTAGACATATATTCCTTAATTTAGGTTGATTTCCAGGAAAAGCTTCAAGGCCTTTCACTAATGATTCTTAAGGTTTAAGACATGCTTTTCAAGAACAGGACAGGAGTAGGAGAAGCCAGGGAGGGGAAGGGAACATAAAAAGAATCGAAGACGCATTATATATATGTTCTAACTCCCCATGATGAATATATTCAGTATGTACTACAAAAATATTCTAATCAACATACAAATGGGAAAAAGAAACTGAAAAAGTGATATAATAAGCTCAAATGAGCTGCATAGAATGTTAACTTCCCGTGAAAAGACATATGTGCCCACTACTTTTCATCTGTCCAACAAGCAACTTCTCCTTTCCTATAAATTGCTGTGATTCTGGGGAAGAAAATCTGAGCTGATGGTTTTTGGCCTTCTTGTTCTGGTGAGCCATGCAATAAAGCCTTTTCTTTTCACAGAGTCCGAGAGCCTTAGTGTTGCCCACTGTGATGGTCAGGTAGCGAGCCCCTACTGGCAAATAGTACCACTTCCTGAAATGATCTGCAACTGTTCTCACACCTGACCTACTCCCGGAGATGGGAGCCAGGTTTCATGGGCCATAGACTCAGTTTTCAATGTTTCAGACTTCTAGTACCATTTCACACAAGGAAAAATAAAGGAGTTAAGGTAAAGCATGACAAATTGCTATATTGATTATTTTAAAATGAAATCACTTCTAGGAACTTTAACTTCAGGAAAAGCCATTTGGTCTTTTTCTTATGTGTAGCAGGTCATAAAGATTCTTTCGGGTTGGGGGAGACCTTCACATATCATGACCAGAAAACAGCCCTAATTACCATCCACTGGGTGGTCAATAGAACTGCAGCAAACCTAAATAAACAACTTCTTTGCCTTTTCTTATTTTCTCCTAGCTTCTATATCACACCACATATCCCTTAAGGCCATCCCTAGAATGTGGGAACCTAAGCAAAGATTTATCTGTCCTATCATTTCTTTATATATCTCTTGTTCTTGGCCTAAAAGGTATAAAAAGCATCATTTTTATGTCTTTTTTATTTCTCTTGTGAAGATCTCCTTATATACATAAAATTAAGAAAACTTTTATGCATTTCTCCTGTTAATTAGATCTTGCATTAAAATTGAAACGGATTCTTTCTCACAATAAAGTCTAATTCCAAGGTATGACTTTAAAATTAAGCAAAAATAGTAACATTTTAGATGAAATGTAAGAAAATACCTTTCTGATATGAAGGTAAAATTAATTTCTTTAATGGAACGAAATAATATAACAGTGTACTAATGCAGGCAGCTTAACCAAAAGTAAGAACTTGTTAATCTAAAGATACCAGAAAAACAAATCACAATTTTAAAGGAAATATTTTTAACACATGAAAATAACAGAACATTACTGTTGAAAATGACCAAACAATACCTACAAATCAATAACAAATTAGACAAATATCCCAGTAGAAAATGGACAAAAGTTTTGCACAATTTCAGTAAAAAAGCAAATTAAAGTTCAAAAAATATATAAAATTATGTGTAAATGTCAGATATATAAAGTAATAAGTAGAATCCAAATTTTAACCAAAATATGTTATTAAAACCCATTCTTTAGAAGTCTAAAAGTATCAGGTATTTAAGGAAATATAAATGTAAAAAGATACAAATACTTTGAAAAATTTAATGTTATCCCTTAAAGCTAAACATTCTTCCTGGCCCTGCAACTTAGTAATTGCACTTCTGAATATTTGCCAGAATCTCAAGAAAAGTTAAACCAGGAAACATGTATAAACACATTTCATAACATGAAAATTTGCCAATTTAAATATATATTAGCAGAGAATGGACAAGTTGTGTAATCATGCAAAAGAATATTGTATAATAGCCAAAATGATAGTGAATATATAATAAAATGAACAAATCTTTAAAAGAAAACATATTCCTAGGAGACTGTACACCAAGCAATACCAATTTTGTAAAGCTTAGAAAAGTGAAAAAGTAAATAATACATTGTGCATATGTATGTGTATATATATGTATATATATATATATATCATGAAATTAATTTTAAAAAGCAAAGGATATGAAAATCATGCAATCTAAATATCAAGAAAATGAATTACCATGTTTACTTTCCCAAATAGCAGAAAGAAAATCTGGGCTCTCTTAGTTCATAAAGAAATTTGACTACTTGTTTTACCTGCAAGTATCTCTTGAATCTAGGCACATAATTATGCTTTTCTATATCAAACAAAGGTGTGTTGATGGTATCACTCTTGAAGAAAGGGGCTAAAAACACCATGTTTCAAGTTTATTTTAAATGAGAGAAAAAACAGATAGTGCTACGACATCAAGAAACTTAATAAAAAATAGAAATTAATCAATCAATCTAGTAATCTGTTCTTTTCAGAATTATCAAGTGATGTAATGACAGTGCTAAGATCACAGTGTTTTTTTTTCCTGTAGTCATATATGTAAAACAAAATAAGTTTAACCATTATGGAAACACTGATAAACATAATTTATTAAAGTAGTTACCAATCTTCCCATTTAATAGAATATTTAAAGCAAATGTTTACATGCCAGTTGAGCTGATTTGCCTAATCACTCTAAATTCTCATATCAGTTTTTTTTATTTAATTCTAGTCAACCAACTTGACTTTCTGTTGTACAAAACTTGTTTTTCTCCATTCTTCTAACATTTAGTATGTACATGTTTAAATGGTTTTATTCTCAACAGGAATACAATGTATAATGTACTAAGTGGAAAATGGAAGATTCATCCCAAGCAGGCATATAGCTCAGGCTGGACTGTATTTAACTCCCGCTGATATTATTTTGTTCAATATTCACATGCATGTAATGAATACAGACTCTGTTTCAAAGGCTGTGTTTTTATACTATGGTGAAATCTGACACATTTGATTTATTTGAGGAGACTCTCTTTTAAGCATAACATTACAAAACTATGCCACACGTAAAATGTTATGTGTGTTTTAAGTCACAAATGAAATAGGAGAGTCTAATAAACAGGTAAACAGGGCAGAAGACATTTAATCCAGCTTGAAAGAAAAAGTAGATTAGCAGAGAAACCTATGTTGAGTTGGTTGTGCTTAAAATGAAACTTAGTTTAGGGTGTGTGTGTGTGTGTGTGTGTGTGTGTGTGTGTGTAGAGAACAGCATGGGAAAAGACACTGCACTGAGAAACCATATGGTGTATGTGGGCGGAGAAAGATAATAAAGTCATTCATTATTGTGGAGTTCAAAGTGTAATCCAGTAAGTGATAAAAGTTCTGTCTTCAGAAGTAATCAGAAGAATCTCATCTCACAGAGAGCCTGATGGTTAATCTTGAGAAGTTTTTACTTCATTCTACTAATATTATGGATCCTGGAAATAATAGTAAAGCATCATTTTATGATTCTGAGTTAATTTGTACTGCTTTATTCTACTTGATAAAATTTGACTTAAGATATTTGCATCCATATTCTTGAGTAAGATTGATCTTTGGACATCTTTCTTTCTTCTATACTATTCTTTACATGTTTTGCTATTGACAACATTCTGGCTTAGTAAGATATTGAAAACTTTCCTTTGCTATCTGTGCCAATATGGTAGTTCTCAAAATTTAAAGTGTAAAAGAAACACTGGGAAAGTTTACAAGAATACAGATTCCCAGACTTCACTTTCAAAGTTATATTTCAACTAGCCTGAGCCACAAAAGTGATTTAGAGCACTCAAAGTATTATTGAATGAGATGGCTTAGGGGCTAGCATTTTGAGAAAAAAATGTTATGGGTGCTGCAACCATACAAATAGCATAGGCATTAACTTTACTAAGGTTTACAGAATTATTTGTAAAAGAAGTGAGGTTTTTGCATGGTTAGTTCTTTGACAATTTGACTTTTTCTGCAGTAATTTTTTTCTTGTTTCCTATGATCTCTGAGCTTAATCTTGTTCCTGTTCATTTGCCAACAAAAAATCAGCTGCTGCATTGCTTTGAAAATGTTTTTTCTATGAGTTGAGCTGTGTATTATTATTATCTTTTCAATATCCATACTTCTTTATTCTAGTTCCTGTTTTTTTTATTTAAAAGAAAAATAACAGAGAAGTCAAGAAGCAAAAAAAACATCAAAAAACAAAAACAAAAGCAAAATGACAACAACAACACATAGTAGTGATACAGGATTTCAAAACAAGATGATAGGAAGTTAACAATGATTGTTATATTGCATATTGTTATCTACAAAATAGTTGTTCAGGTTAACAGACACAGGTATGCAAGACTGTTCAAACAATAGAATTTTCTTTTGAGTAGTTTTTTTTTTTCTGTTTTGCTATATCTATTGTAACTTTTGGATCCTATTTACCCTTTCAGTTTTTTACACTTTTGAGTCAATACAGTGTTTAAACATGCAACTCCTATTTATTTCTCTTATGAGTATGGTTTCTAGTTGCATCCATTTACTTATAAAAGCCTCGAGTTTATTGTTCTTTATGATTGAGTAGTATTCCATTGTATAAAAATGCCACATGTTTTTTATCCATTTCTTGGTTGATGGGCAATTGGATTGTTTCCAAGATCTGGTTATTACAAATTGTGCTGCTATAAATATGGGTGCACATATAATGCTGTGTTATGATGTTTTCAATACTTCTGGGAAAATGCCCAGAAAGGAAATAGCTGAGTCAAATCGAACCTCTAATTCTAGTTTTTTGAGGAATTTCCACAGTGGTTGTACCAGTCTACACTCCCATCAATACTGGAGAAGCATGCTTTTTTCCAAACAGGCACACCAGCATTAGTTATTGGTTGATTTCTTGACGATATGAATCGTCTGGAGAGAAATATAATCTCAGTGTTATTCTAATTTGCATATTTTGAATGGCCAATGATGCTGAGCATTTTTTCAAATATTTATTGGCATTTGTATTTCTTCATTTGAGAATTGTGCATTCATCTCAGATGCCCAGTTTTTAACTGGGTCTTTAGATTTGGGGGGCCTGATGTTTTTCCAAGTTTTTATACCTTCTTCATAAAAATCCTGTGTCTGAAGGACAGTTGGTAAAAATCTTTTCCCAATCTGTGGGTCTTCTTTTCACAATGTTGGTGACTTCTTTTGATATGCTTAAATCTTTAAATATGTTTCACTTATATGTATGACAGTTTCTTTTGCCATGCTTGGTAAATTTTCTGCTATTAGTTCTGTGAATATTTTTTTAAATTTCTTTTATGTTGACTCCTTTTTCATTTATACCTATCAACTTATGTTGCTTTCCATTGCATCATCTTGCATCTATTGAATTCTTATTTTCTTGTTCCTTGCTATTTTTAAAAGATCTTTCCTTTTCTGATTGCTAGCTGCAATCTTGTATTCAAGATCTGAAAGTCTATTTCACATTTGTTAAAGTGGTTTTGCCAGTTTTCAATGGAATTTTTGATTTCCTGGATATCTCTTTGAATCTGTTTCATGCATTCTAGTTCTTTCCTATATCATTCATTCAAGGTTTCCATCATTTTTCATGTTCCTTTATTTTTTTAACTATGGCTTCTTTGGATATGCTCAGCATTTCTTTAATTATGTTTATAATTTCTTGTTTTACTTGGTTGATTATATCTGATCTAATTTCCTTTACAGATTCACAGAGTTGTGTTTTTGTTTCAGTTTCTGTGATTTCAGAAATTTCAGGTGTGTAACTTACAATTTATTCTATGTTCATGTCTCCTGAACTTTTTGAGATGGGCTGAAGTTTTGAGATTGCATCTTGCTCCTTCATTTTTTCATTTTCCTGTATTCCTCTAGAGCAGCCTAATGCAAAGTCCCAGTTGCTTCCTGAGTTGGTGTTGATGGCCCATCCAGGAAGAGCTCTCCCCAGCTCAGTAAGAGTCCCTGGGCAGGCCTTTCCTAGAACCCATGCAACACACTGACACTTATAAGCTGGCTGGGGTCACTGAGCAGGTCTTTCCCTGGCCTCATTTGGCACACGGATGGTCCCTGGCATGTTGAGGTCTCTGGGTGGGTCTTTTGCCAGTCCCATGGTGCATTACAATTCTCCCCGACTGGTTGGGGTCACTGGGAAAGTCTTTCTCAGTTCCTGTGCTGCTCCCTGACACTCCCCTTCTGATTGGGTTCACTGGGAAAACCTTTTCCTGAACCCACATGGTGAACTTAGGCTCTCTGGATGGTTGGGATTACTGGTTGGGTCTTTCTTGGGAACTGTGCTATGTACCAGATACTCCTTGGCTGGTTAGGGTCTTGATATGGGCCTTTTCTTGACCCTACTTGGTGCAAACATGCTCCCTGGCTGGTTTAGGTGGCTGATCAAATCTTTCCCAGATCCTGTATTGCACACTGATTCTCCCCGGATGGTTGCGGTTGTTGGTCAGTCATTTCCTTGACACCATGTGGTGCACTGAGGCTCACTGGCTATGTGCAGTTTGATGAGAGAGACCTTCCCAGTTCCTGTGCTGCACACCAATGCTCCCCTACTGGTTGGCATCCCTGTGCAGTTCTTTTCCAAGCCTTTCTTATGGTTCTAGGCACATAGATGATCACCGATAGGTTAGGGCCACTGAATGTGTCCCTAATTCCTAATTTTGTGTGGTTTCATTACTGGCATATGTTAGATGCTATAAAAATTTGGCTTTTGTTTTGTCATCTAAGATGTTTTGAAAATTTATCATTTAAAATCAAATTCATTGGAGTAAGTATAACACATATGAAGAAAAAATAAACACTCAAAGCATATATTTTTATAAACTTGCACAAAATGAATAAACTCAACCCATTCTAGATCAAGAAATAGAGCATTCTCCCTGTACTAGAAGCCCCTGTGTATTTCTTCCCAATCACATCGTTTCCTTGGAGATAATCACTGTCCTGACCCTTAACACAATGTACATGTCTATTCTTTTGCATCTACATTCTCTTATGCAACATTATACTATTTTCTCTCTCTCTCTCTCTCTGTGTGTGTGTGTGTGTGTGTGTGTTACAGAGAAATGAATACAGGGCCTTTGAGATGAGCTACAACCCCACTCATCATTGTTTATGTTAACTTTGAAATAATGCTTCACTAACTCACCCAGTTACCCTGAATTCGTGATCCTCCTTCCTCAACAGCTCAGATTCTGGGATTACACTCACGTACAACCATCCTGAGTGACATCATACATTTAAGGTTCAACCATATCTTGGTATGTATTAATATCTCAATTTCCTCTGCTGTGCATTATAAAAAATATATTTAATTTCTAATATCCAACTGAATATTACTGTTTTCTGTCTTATGAATTTTAGTCTTGTCTTTAACAGAACATGATCTGTGACATTTCTACTATTTTGCAATTACTGATATTTTCCCTGGAGTTGAGTTATTGCAAGTTTACCATTCCCACCTGAATGAAAGCCATTTTCTGTGTTTTCAAGTTGTATAACTTAATGATTATTAAATTTACCTCTTAAAACTTGAAATTCTATAGTAGTCTGTGTTCTTAACTTTATTCCATCTGATCCAGCATAAACTGAGGTAAATGTACTAAATATCCTTAGTTCATACATTAATTTTATGCTTTGTTGCTTGTAATTTTTGCTTTATATATTGTGATTTCAATTTTTTCATTCATAAATATTTATGAGAATTTTACTCACTTTGTCTTTGCAACTTTTTCTCTTGATTTCAAATTTCTATGATGTTAATAACATGACTGTGACTGACCATTAATACAGATATGTCAGCTTCATTGGATTAAGAAATGACTGGAAAAAAAAAGAAATGACCGACAGATTAGTAAACCATGCCCTTGGGTGTGCCTGGGTGAACTGTGTCAGCATAGCCTGTGGTACATGTCTGTTCTGCCACTCATTCCACTCCAGCATTCTTCTCTGCTTCCTGGAGGCTATGAACTAGGGAACTTTGCTTTGTTCTACCATACCTTTCTGCTACTATGTTTCTACTTTGGACCAACAGATCATGGACTGAAACCATAAGAAAATTAGACCTCTTCACTTTTAAATTGTGGGTGTTGGGCATCGTGTCTCAGCAATCAGAAAGCTAATTCAGAATATTGGTACCAGAGAAGTGGAGTCATTTCTGTGACTGTAACTTTCAATGGGGATTTGAACCTTTTGGAACTGTTTTAACAGAGGAGTTTAGAAAGATTTGGAGATGCAGGCTAGAAAAATTCTAGAATATCCAGAAATAAACTGATGAGTGATTCCTTTTGGAGCTCAGAAAACCAAAGCATCAACAGGCGTGAATATAGTAAGAGCGATGGTTAGGAATTTTCAGTTGCAAACGAGGATTCCATTGGCATGTATGGCATGTATATTATACACTGGCATAAATCCTGTCTATATTTTGCCTGTGCCATGAGACTTTTCAAGACACTGAGCTTACGGGCAATGAACTAAGGGCAATAAAGTAATTATCCTGGTTGAGGAAATTTCTAGACAGCCGTATAGTCAGGCTGTGGCATAGGTACTTCTTACTGCATTTATCCAGATTTATGGTGAGAATTAGGGGGGAAAAGCAGAGAGGAAAATTTGATAAATTTAAACTTGGACACAGAGGAAACACGTGTAAAGTTAGGGCCAAAAATCATGTTTTTTTTTCTAAAGAGATTAGTACCAATAAAGAGAAAGCCAATGTTTTGTACAGGAACAAGAATAAAGAGTCCTTGAGGGAATCTAAGGAATCAGTAAGATTCAAATCATGGAAGTTTCAAAGTTGCAAAATTCTCAAACTTTAATTTGAGAAAAGAGTACCTGGGACTTCTGCTCTAGAATGACTTGGTTCCCTGGGATTCATATCACTATGCTCAAAATTCAAGCACTTAGAATCCACTGCAACCAAGCTCCAAGGAGCCTGGCTACTGCTCCCACTGACAGAAGAACCTAGCATCATCCATATGATGCTAGTTTTACTGAGATGCATAATTCATGAGTTGTGTGGTTAAGGAAGCTTTTACTAAGTTTTCAAAGGAAGTTCTGGTAGGCCAGGCAAGGAGTACCTGAGAAAGCAGTGCATGAAATTGTGAACATTAAGCCAAAATTACAGTTGATGCTCCAGGAAGTCAGGAATGTGGAAATACAGCTGAGCAAATTGCAGCCTGTGAGTCAAACCATCCCAAGAGAAAAGCAATGTGAGCTACAGCTAGCAAGCTCATAGGAGTGGAGTCACCCAAAACCTTTGGAACTTATATTTTGCCAATATGTGTTCTGGATGCTATATATGTAGCTAAAGGACTTAATGAATATTTGCCTGCAGGATTTAAGGTTTTCTTTGGTCTAATTTTTTTCTGTACCCCTATTCCTTCATTTTGGAGTAGGAGTCCTGACTCTGAGCCATTGTTCCTTGGCATTGTGTAATTTATATTTTCTTCTCCTTTTTTTTAAAAAAACCCCTCAAAACAGAAAAAAATATTGAAATAATACAGAATTTCAAAAAAAGAAAAAGGTAGGGAATTAACACTAGTTAATATATTGCACGTTGTTATATCAGGACTAGTTGTTCAGGTTACAAAATATAGATACAAAAGTGATCAATCAAACAATGACATACATACTGTTCTTTTTGATGAACTAAGAGACATTAGTAGTATAGTTATCTATAGCTAACAATTTGTTTTGAGCCTCAGAAGAGACTTGGATTAGGACTTTTTTAAAAATGCTGGAACAGATGAGATTTTGAGGAAGGAATTTTTGCATTTTCATTGTACTTGGGATGGTTTTATTGTACTTAATTCAATTATGAACATCTTATTGTCTTTATTTGGAGAATAAGTGTAGAGTGGTTAATTGTCAATATGAATGTGTAACACATGGCATGGAAGACCCATTAAGAACTGGACGGAAGGATTTCAGATGATTTTCCTTGGAGGAGCTTTGGATAGTCTCTTCTGAGAATCTCCAATTCTTGCCATCACCAAGGATGGCTACTGTTTACTTTAGAGGAGCTCTGTCTTTGCCTTTGCCTTGGACATCATCTCCTGGCTTCTGGACCATTGTTCAGTTTCTTCAGGCCTTTTAGCCTGTCAGCACAGACTCTTTAGGTTCTAGTGCCTACCCTCGAACCTCTTGGTGCAGACCTCACAGTATTCCATCATGGATCTTTCAGCCTCCTGAGGTGAATTCATATGGGACATTGGCATAGGCTCCAGGTCTATGGGCAGATATGTGCATTCTTCTACATTTGATTCTGTGGGCAGATATTGTAAATTTCTGCATCCTGCATTAAATCTGTTTATTTTGCCAATATCTATTACAACAATAAGTATGACTTAAGAAGTGTTGGGGTGGGAATTTGACAAAGGGTGGATTACGACCAACTACTAATCCTGATATGTCAACTTCTTTGGAATAGGAAATGCATAGTAGATTATTAAAGGATGCTCTTCAGCGCAGCTTAAGGACTGTCATATTTGTATTTGACTAGTACATAGTCATCTGTCCCATTAAGTTTCAAAATTTTTGTCATTTTTATCAGAATTTTTATGCATAATTGATGTATAGAAAACTGAATAAGCTCATTGTTTAATCTTCTAAATTTTATTACTAAGTTTGCAGTTCATGCAGTTTACACTCACCCTGGGGCATTGGTTACAAATATATACCAGCGCTTTTTTTTTAAATCTCCACCTTCTTTCTCCCTCAATTCCTCCTCCTCTAATTTTCCTATCCAGTTTTTCATTCTTACTGGTATTATTAAACTTGCCTCATTATAACATGTAATTTTTGCATTAGTTGAGGTTATTAGGTTTTGTTTATGGCATATCTTTATTCTACTTATTCCCCCTTCCCTTGGTCATTGCTCATTGCTCATGATTTTTTTCTTCTGGTCATTTCTCGGTTGCCAGAGTTTAATCTCTATGTCCCCTTGTATCCCTCCCTCATTATTCTTTGGTTGTACTTTGCCTCATTCAAATGAGAGATTCTATAGTGTATTTACAATTATGTGTCTGATTTATTTCACTCAATGCTGTATTTTCCAGGTACATCCATTTTCCTACAAAAGTCTGTGATTTGTCATTCCTTATAGCAGAGCAGTACTCCATTATTTATAGATATCACATTTTTGTTTACTCAAATATCTGTTTATGGATATACAGGCTATTTCCAGAATTTATCTGAATTGTGCTACTATAAACATTGTTATGCATGTATTCCTGTAGTATGGTGTGATAAATTCCTTGAGGAAGATACCTAGGAGGAGGATCATTGGGTCATATGGAATTTTTATTTTATTTTATTTTATTTTATTTTATTTTTGTCTTTTTGAGACAGGCTCTCACTATACAGTTCAGACTGGCCTTGAGCTCACTTTGTAGCCCAGGCTGGTCTTGAACTCACAGCGATCCTCCTGCCTCAGCCTCCTGAGTGCTGGGATTACAGGAGTGAGCCACCATGCCCAGCCTCATATGGAATTTTTATTTCAGTTCTTGGAAAAATCTCCATACTCCATACTGATTTCCATAATGGTTCTACTAGCTTACATTCCCACCAACAAGAAAGGAGGGATCCATTTCTTCAACACCCTCACCAACATTTGTCATTCTTAAATTTATTAATGGTATACATTTTTTCTGGAGTAAGATGGAATCTTAATATTGTTTTAACTTGCATGTCTCTAATATATATATTGACCATTTGTAATGTCTTCCTCTGTAAAGTGTTTCTTCATTTGTCTTGTCCATTGATTGACTGCTTATTTAATTTTAGGTGGTTTAATTTTTTTGAGTTCTTTATATATTCCAAATATTAGTCCTCTGCCTGAGGAGTAGCTGGCAAGAACTTTTACCCATTCTGTAGGTTGTCCCTTCACTCTTTTAATTGATTCTTTTGTTGTACAGAAGCTTTTTAGACTAATGTAATGTTATCTGTTGTTCATAGCTCCTATTTCTTGTGAAACTGAGGCTCTATTTAGACAGTCCTTTCCTACATCTATATCTTCAAATGTTTAACTCATTACATCTTCCAGCAGGTTAAATGTTTCTATTTTTAATTTTTATGTATTTCATCAATTTTTATTTCATTTTAATATATGGTGTGAAATAAGGGTCCAGTTTCAATCTTCTGCATACGGATAACTAGTTTTCCAGACACATTGTTGAATAGGCTACTTCCTCCAACATATGCTTTGGCACCTTTGTCAAAGATCAAATAGTTGAATGTGTCTAGGAAAGTTACTGTATCCTTAATTCTGTTCCATTGATCCATGTACCTGTTTTTGTTACAGTACCATGCTTTGTATCACATTTCTATCACTATCGCTTTAGAGCTTGAAGTCAGGTAATACCATGCCTACTACTTTGTACTTGTTGCCAAAAGTTGCTTTTGCTATTCTGAGTGTCTTCTGGTTCAATATGAATTTTAGAATTGTTTTTCCTAGACCTGTAAGTACACGGCTGGAATTTTTATTTGGACTGAACTGAATCAGTTTTGCAATTATGGCCATTTTGACAATAATGTCTCTGCCTATGCAGGAGTGGGGAATTTTCTGATTTCCTTTTCAACCTCTTTTTTTAGAGTACTGTAGTATTTTTGTACAGGTTTTTCACTTCTTTCATTAGGCTAATTCCTAGGTATTTCATTCTTTTTGAAGCTACTGTGTATGTTTTTGTCATAATTTCCATTTCAATCTATTCATTGTTACTGTACAAAAATGCCAGTGAATTTTGTGTGTTGACATTGTATCCTGATACATTGCTAAAGTTTGTTACTAGTTATGAGTTTTTTGTTGGAATTCTTCAGAGTTCATACTCTTCTATGTAGAGTATCATGTCATCTTCATATAATGATAGCTTGAGTTTTTCTTTTCCAACATGTATTCCTTTCATTTATCTTGACAAATATTTCATGTACTTTGCTGAATAGAAGAGATGATAGTGAACATCCACATCTTCCTGATTTTAGTGGGGGGATACATTTGGTTTTTTTCTTTATTTAGTATGATGCTAGCTAGGTCTTTGTTTGACATATAGAGCTTTTTATTTAAAGAAAAAAATGAAACAGAAAGATGGTAGAAATAATGCAAAATTTCAAAAGAAAACAAAAAAACCAGTAAGAAATCACTAGTTGACAATTACATATTTTCCTCCTAAAAATAGTTGTTCAAGTTACAACAGTAAAGCATACAAAGTAGACATTTAAACAGTGAGACTGCAATCAGCTCTGTTCATCTATCCAACAAAAATGTAGTGATATAGTCATTAATCTTACACACTCAAATATACATGCAGTTATATCCTTTAGAATACTTTCCTTTCCTCTCTCTTTTTTTACAATAACTGTAATCAATTTTTGTAAACCTTTTAGAATTTCTACACATGTATAAGTCTCTACATGCATACCTAGCCTTTCTGTATTAGAGGGGAAAACAAATCAAAGCACGTCAACAATACAAATTTCTAGAGAAACACAGAATGAAAAGGACATATAAAACCACATTACTAGGTGATCTACAGTAGTCACCATGATGTCTCCTGTTATATTCAATAAAATTATCTACATCATCAGGCATGTATAATTAAACTTAGCAGTACATAGCACTATTAATGAAAAAAAAAACATTGGAGACATTATAGGACTTCAAAGGCAGTTAATAATAAAACCAGAATGGGTAGCCTATTGAATCCTGCTATCCCCAGAGTAGTTGCCCCTGCTCCCAGACTTGACACCCTCAAGCATACCAGATTAAAATAAAATCAGTCAAGACAGTGATATAACTAATCTTCTCGGCCTCATCTCTGCTATGCTATTTTTCTGTCATTGTTGTTTACTTTTCTCCTTCATTCCACTATCTGCCCCTTTCATTGAGGCCTTTCTGCCATTGTTCCTGAAATCCTGATGATTGTCTTCTCTCTCTCTAGAATGTCCTTCAGTATTCTTTGCTGGGTTGGATTGGTGGTCATGAACTCTCCCAGTTCCTCTTTGTCATGGAAATATCTTGTCTCTCCATTAATTCTGAGATACAGTTTTGCAGGGTACATCAGTCTGGGTTGGAGGTTATTTTCTTTCAGGGCTTGGAATATTTCATCCAAGGTCTTATTGATTTGACAGTTTGCATTGAGAAGTCCACTGTGATTTTGATGAGTTTTCCTTTATAGGTAATCTGTTTCTTTTCTCTGACCACTTTTAATATTCTGCTCTTGTGAAAGATTTCTGGGATACTATTATATATTTGGGTGTAGATCTGTTTTGGTTGTAGGTGGCAGGAGTTCTTTATGCCTCATATATCTGAATATCACTTCCTATGCTTGGGAAGCTTTCCTTAATTATTTCTGTGAATAGTCTTTTTATTTCATTTGTATTTGTCCCTACTTCTTTGTTCACAGTTTTTATTCTTAAGTTATAAATCCTCTTGTTTGTCTTCTAGCCTTTGTATCATTACTTTCTGATTCCTTGTTATTTTTAAGAGATCCTTCCTTTCACAATCATACATTGAAATTCTATCTTCAAGTTTTGAATGTCTGTCCTTAGTTTCTGTTAAGAAGTTTTGGCAGTTTTCAATGGAGTTTTTAATTTCTTGATATTCTCTTTGGATCTGTTTCATATTTTCTAGATTTTGTTTATATTCTTCATCAAAGGCTTCTGTCCTTTCTCTGTGTTCCTCCATTGTTCAATTTGTTTCTTTGTGAGGAATATTCAGCATTTCTTTTATTAATCTTCTTATATCTTGCTTCACCTGAGTTGGAATTTCAGATTTAAATTCATCGATGAGGTCACGGAACTATTTCTTTATTTCCAATGAGGCCATGTCTGATATCACATGCTTGCTTCCCTCAGTCTCCTCTGTATTTACCTCTCCTGGGCTTATTTTCCCTGGGTTGGTGGTTGGAGGCATTTTGTTGTTTCTCTGTCTTGTCATGTTTCTGGTTTCTTTCAGACAGGTAAATGGTGGGGATCTCCGGACCTTTATGTATTCCTTATAGTCCCTCTGCAGCTTACTGGTTAGGGCAGTGCTGCCCTTTCCTGTTTGTTGTTGATCTGTGAAGTGCACACAGGGGCAGTGTGGGCCAGCCCCTCCCCTCTAAGACAGTCAACCAATGAGTGTCTTCAGCACTTTTATCTGTGCTCTGCTTATGTCACAGGTTTGGGACAGCCTGGTCCCTGGCTAATGGGTCCTGACCAGGGTCATGGCCCAGCCCAAGCAGATCCCAGCAATCCACTTTGTGCCAGGAGCTGCCAACAGAAGCCGCCTCAGCCATTGATCCAAGCCCGTCCTGCGCAACTCCAATATGTCATCTCACTCTGGGAAATCCATTTCCCAGCACTCACCAAAGCCCATGCAGCTCGGCTTGCTGTCTCCACTCCCCATTGCAGCACCCCCTCCCACAGAGGGTCTCAAGCTTACCAACCCCTGCTCTCAGCGGGGATGTGACCTCAGCTCAATTGTGAGTCGCCTGACTCTAAGACACACCTGATACAGCTACCGGAGCATGCCCAGCTCCAGCCCTCCATCCATGCTTCTTCTTTATTAATTTTATTTTTTTCTTTTGCCTCAGTTTCTTCCTGGGTCTCGAGAATACCTCCCCTTTCATCTGGTCTTCTCCATGGTGTCAGATTCTAGCATCAGAGTTGTTTTTCAAAGAGAGGTTCTCTATCATGCTATCTATCAATCGGCCATCTTGGATCTGCAAGATGACATATATATCTTTTATCATATTTAAGTACAATCCATCTATATCTGTTTTCATCAGGGTTTTTATCATTAAGAGGTGTTGGACTTTGTTCAAAGATTTTTCTGCATCTACTGATATGATCATATGGTTTTTAATCTTGCATTTGTTTATGTCAACACTTATTGACTTGCATATGTAGGACTATCCTCACACTCTGTGATGAAACATACTTGATCAAGGTGTATGATGTTTTTTATAATGAACTGCATTCTGCTTGTTGATATCTACTTGAGAATTATTGTATCTAAGTTCATTAAGGATATTAACCTATAGTTTTCTTTTCTGGTTGGCTATTTTTCTGGTTTTGAAATCAGATTTATACTGGCTTCCAAAAGTGAATCTGGGAGCACATCATGACTTTCAGTGTCTTTGAAGAGCTTGAGAAGTACTGGTCATAAAACATCCTTAAAGTTTTGTAGAAATCAGCAGTGAGTTCACCAGGTCCTGGATGATTTTTTGTTGGTAGATTATTTATTACTGTGCCAAGCTCATTGATTTTTATTGAGTTATTAATCATGTATATGTCTTCTTGTTTTAGTTTTGGCAGTTTGTGTGTCAAGGAATCTGCTCATTTCTTAAAAATTTGTTAATTTGCTGGAATATAATTTTTCAAAGAAGTTACTATATTGAGAATTCCACAGTATCTGCTGGGATTTCAAGTTTTTCATTTCTAATTGCATTGGTATGAGTTTCTTCTCACTTAATTTTGGTAAGTCTGGCAAAGGGCTTCTCTATTTTACTGATTCTTTCAATGAACTAACTATTTGCAGTGTTTTTCTTTTTTTATTTAAAGAGAAAAAAAGCAAAACAAAAAAGGAAGAAACAATACAGAATTTCAAACAAAAGAATAAAAAATAAACAGTAAGAAATCACTCATTGAGAAACAGGCACCGAGCAGGCTGCTCTGGTAGGTGGCTGTGGCCTCCCAAGCCATGGCTACCCCAGGGCGAGAACCGCATCACCATTTCCTGAGACCCTAGCCATGTTGGAAATTGGGGCACTAGGAAAATAGGCAGCCAGCATGCACTCCAAGCTCTCCTTGACTTAAGAGCTTGTGCTGAGAAGTCTACTGTGATTCTTATGGACTTTCCATTTTAGATTATTTATTTTATTTCTCTTATGGATTTTAAGATTCCATTCTTGTGTTGAATTTCTGGAATATTTTCTATTACATGCCTTAGAGTAGATACTTATCATGGATAATAGGGGTTCTATATGCTTCAGCTATATGTCAAATTATTTTTCATGCTTGGAAATTTTTTGCCACTACTCTTCTGAATAGGATTTTTCTGGTCATTTGCCCTATCTCATGCTTTTTCATTCACTGATCAACCTTATGTTCTTCACAACATCAACAAGCTGTTGGATTGATTTTTCATGGTCCCTTGCTATTTTTAAGAAATCTTTATTTTCATGATTGCAAACTGCAAACATGTCTTCTAGATCTGACATCCTGTCTTCATATTGGTACATTCTGCTTTGTATATTTTCAATAGAAGTTTTAATCTCCTAAATATATGTTTGGCTATGTTCTGTTACTTTCCAATAATGGAGATTCATGGTTTTTAACATTTCCCTAAACTCTTCTATTTATTTATCCAAGCATACGTTAAATTTACTGTGTCCTTAGTCATCTCTTTAGTTATATGAAAACTATTTCCAAGTTGATTTGTTTCTAAAACCTCATTCTACTTTGTTACTTCTGCTGTTGCTACTTCAAAAAGTTCATGTGGATGGCTTTGAAGTGTTCCACCTCACTGTCCCCTGAGTTTGAAGTTAGTGAACTGAAAGTCTGTGGTTGCATCTTGCTTCTATGAATTCTAATTTTGTATTTTTGTTGTTTAATTTCTGTATTGATGATTGTATGTTTCATATGACATATAACTATATTGCTAGCATTGTGAACCCTTAGGAAATAGCTACTTTTCAGAGATATCTTCTGGGAGTACCTGGATTTTGTATTCTGAATCTGTTGCAAGATAGTTCCTCTTGGTATCAGGCGTAGGCTGCCCAGAACCTCCACCATGGGCCTGCCCTGCCTGCAGGAACTTAGCAGAAGCTTGCATCAGGGGTAAGCTGTCCAGAATCTCCACCATGGGCCCAACCTGCCTCCGGGAACTTAGCAGAAGCCTGCATCAAGGGTAGACTGCCCAGAACCGCCACCATGGGCCCACCCTGCCTCCAGAAATTTAGCAGAAGCCTACATCAGGGGTAAGCTGCCCAGAATCTCCACTGTGGGCCCACCCTCCCTCCAGGAACATAGCAGATGCCTGTATCAGGCATAGGCTGCCCAGAACCTCCACCATGGGCCTGGCCTGCATCTGGGAATTTAGCAGAAGCCTGCATCAGGTGTAGGCTGCCAAGAGGCTCCACTGAGGGCCCTCCCTACCACCTGAAAAACAGTGCAAGCCCCCCTCAGGTGTAGGAACCCCCACTGTGGGCTTGTCCTGCCACCAGGAACATCAAGGAGGCCTGCCCAAGACTGAAAACTGCCTTGGACTGCTACAGATGGGCCCACCCTCTCACCAGGACCATCAGAAAATTTAAGTGATATCCAGTTAGTGTGAGAAAATTTGGAACTTTGCTCCCAGTTGGTGAACTTTGGACTACACTGGTTTGACTGTACTAATGTGGTGAGTATACCCCTAAAATAGAGGTGTACAGGGGATAAATAGGGCCAGTAGTAAAAAGCCCTCCAACTAACTGTAAGAATTTGGTGTATCTGAAAAGAGTGTGTGTGATCCCCTCCTACACATAGAAAACATCAGGCAGAGTGAAAATGGCAAAACAAAAAAGCAAAATGCAGTATCAAACATATAGTTCACTAAAAGCAAGTATAGGAAACATTGAAATAGAGGACCCCAAAAGTAACACACTGGGAATCTCTGAAAAGATAGCTAGTAAAATAAAAAAATAACTGCATCAGGCTATAGAGGAAACAAAATTAGAAGTATTCTCCCATGTAAAGACAGAAATAACAATTTTAGTAAAGGAGTTGTTCAATGCAGATAAAGAACAACTAGATAAAAAAGTATATAAGCATGGGAAACTGACTGAAACTTTGAATGAGCAATATAGAAAACAAGCAGAATTCATGAAACAAACGCAGAGACATCCAAGAAACAACAAATTCTATTGACAGCGTGCAAAACTGCCTAAAGGAAGCTGAGGATAGGATTTCAGACTTGGGGACAGGATCACAGTTAGTGATCAGGAAAGGATAGAACTTTAAAAAAAAAACAAAGCAGCATAAAATGACAATCGAGAAGCTTCATGATGATGCCAAGAGCAACAATATAAGAATAATGGGCATTAGCGAAGATACAGGTGTTCAGGCAAATGACATACACAAAGTAGTTACAGAAATAATAGCAGAAAATTTCCCAAGCATGGGGAAAGAATCTGATATGCAGATTAGTGAGGCATATAGAACACTAAACAGTCACAATCAACATAAATCCACACCCAGACACAAAATAATTAACATCTCAGACATACAGCATAAAAACAGAATATTAAAAGCTGTCAGAGAAAAGACACAAATCAACTATCAAGGAAAGTCCATTAGAATCATGGCAGACTTTTCAGCACAAACCCTCCAGTCAAGAAGATCTTGGAGTGAGGTATTTCAACCCCGGAAAGAAAACAACCTTCAACCCAGACTGAGGTACCCAGCAAAACTTTCATTCACATTTAATGGAGAAACAAGATACTTCCATGACAAAGAACAACTGAAGAAAGTCATGTCCACCAAACCAACCCTAGAAAGAGTACTGAAGGACATACTACACAGAGATTAAAATGACCACAATCCCCAGAACAACAACAGAAAAAACCACCAGGTAGGATAAGCAATGAAATAAGAGGAAAAGCAAAAAGAAACAAGTGGAACATAAAATGGCTTAAAACAGTATTCCCTGCAACAGGAACCCAGAAAAAAGCAGGGATAGCTATTCTATTTGCAGACAACATGAACTTCAAACCTAAAATTATTAAAAGAGATAGAGAAGGTCAGTACATACTTATTAGTGGTAAAATTCAAGAGGAAGAACTAAAAAATATAAATATATATGCGCCAAATACAGGAGCACCAAAATATATAAGACAGATACTAATGGACATGAAAAATCAAATCTACAAGAATACAATTATAACAGGAGACCTTTCCAGCCCATTGTCACAAAGAGATAGATCAACTAGAAAAACAGTCAGCAAACAAATAACAGAACTGAATCATACCTGTGAGCAATTGGACTTAGTAGATGTTTACAGAGTGTTCCACCCAACCACATCAGAATACACATTCTTCTCAGGTGCACATGGGACATTATCCAAAATAGACCAAATATTATCCCATAAAACAATCTTAAGTAAGGGCAAAGGTATTGAAATCATACCATGCATAGTATCTGACCATAGTGCACTGAAATTGGAAATTAATGGCAAAAGAAATTGTAAAACCTACACAAATACGTGGAAATTAATAACAGCCTTTTGAACAACCAGTGGGCTACAGATGAAATTAATGAACAAATAAAACAATAGCTACAATTTAATGAAAATATAGAAACAACATACTGTTATTTGTGGGATGCAATCAAAGCAGTCTTAAGAGGGAAATATATAACAATAAACTGTCATATCAAGAAAACAGAATGAGCACAAATAAACAATGGAATGCTCCATCTCAAGCATCTAGAAAATGAAGAGCAAGCTAAACCCAAAGCTCATAGAAGAGAGGAAATTGTAAAGTTTAGAGCAGAAGTCAATGAAATTGAAACTAAAAAAACAATACAAAGAATTAATGAATCAAAAAGCTGTTTTTTTGAGAGAATCAGCAAAATGGACAAACTACTAGCTAACCTTATCAAGAGAATGAAAGAAAAAAACAAAATTCATTCAATAACAACTGAACAGGGGGAAATTACTACAGATCCCATGGAAATTCAAAAGATCATGAATACCTACTTTGAAAATCTCTACTTACATACAGTGGAAAACACAGAGGAAATGGACAGATTTCTTGAAATATATGAACTACCAAAGCTCAACTGAGAAGATATAGCAATTTTGAACAAACCAATATCAACTATTGAAACTGAAAATGTAATTAAAAACTTAGCAACAAAAAAAGTCCAGGTCCTGATGGATTCACAGCTGAATTCTACAAGAAATTTAGCGAAGATTTGATGCCAGTACTCCTTAAACACTTCAACGAAATTGAAAAATAAATAATCCTCCCTAAATCATTCCTGGAGGCAAGTATTACTCTGATACCAGAACCAGAGGAAGATCCAACCAAAAAAGAGAACGATAGGCCAATCTCACTAATGAACATTGATGCCAAGATTCTCAACAAAATACTGGCAAATAGAATGCAGCAAATCATCAAGAAGATTATACGTCATGACCAAGTGGGGTACATCCAAGAATGCAGGGATGGTCTAACATACGCAAATCAATAAATGTAATACACTACATCAACAGAGCCAAAAAAAAAACCACATGGTCATCTCAATAGATGCAGAAAAAGCTTTTGACAAAGTCCAACACATGTTCATGATAAAAACCCTTCAGAAACTGGGAATACACGGTGTCTACCTCAACCTTATAAAGGCTATCTATGACAAACCAACAGCCAACATTACACTAAATGGACAAAAACTAAAAGCTTTCACTTTAAAATCAGGAACAAGACAAGGATGTCCACTCTCAACACTCCTTTTCAACATAGTTCTGGAAACACTAGCCAGGGCAATCAGACAAGAGAGAGAAATAAAAGGAATAAAGATAGCAAAGAAAGAAGTTAAATTATCACTATTTGCAGATGACATGATACTCTATATAGAAGACCCAAAAGACTCCATTAAAAGACTGCTAGAGGTAATAAACAAATTCAGTAGTGTAGCTGGATATAAAGTCAATGCTCAAAAATCAATAGCATTCCTGTACAGAAAAAAAAAACTCACTGAGACTGAAATTATGGAAATATCGCCTTTTACAATAACATCTAAAAAATGAAATACTTAGGAATCAACCTAACAAAAAGTGTAAAAGACCCATATGCTGAAAGTTATACTATGCTGAAAAAGGAGATTGAAAAGGATATTAGAAAATGGAAGGACATTCCTTGCTCTTGGTTAGGAAGAACCAACATTGTGAAGACAGCTATATTCTAAAACTGTTATACAGATTTAATGCAATCACAATCAAAATGCCATTGACATAATTCACAGATCTAGAGAAAACACTCCTAAAATTCACTTGGAAACAGAAGAAACCTAGAATAGCAAAAGCAATTCTATGCAACAAAAGCAAGGCAGGAGGCATCTCAATTCCTGACTTGAAACAGTGCTGTAAAGCCACAATGATAAAATCAGCTTGGTACTGGCAAAGAAATAGACCTGAGGATCAATGGAACAGATTAGAAGATGCAAGCACAACTGCAAAGGCACTCACTCAGCCACCTGATATTTGACAAAGGGGCTAAATATGTCCACTGGAAGAATAGTCTCTTTAATAAATGGTGTTGGAAAAATTGGCTCTCTACATGCCGAAGACTGAAACTAGATCCACGCATATCACCATGCACAAATCTAAAGACTAAATGGATCAAAGACCTCAATATTAAAACAGAAACACTAAATCTACTGCAAGACAAGTTAGGCAGAAGTCTTGGTGACATAGGGATAGCAGAGAATTCATGAACCAAATGCAAACTGCACGGGAAACACTTCAAAGAATCAACAAAAGGGATCTCACATTATTGAAAAGTTTCTGCACTTCAAAGGAAATCACCAACAGAGTGAAAAGAAAACCAACAGAGTGGGACAAAATTTTAACCAGCAACCCCTCAGAAAAAGGACTTGTTTCCAGAATATATAAAGAATTGAAAAACATCAAGCCCCCCAAATTCAAAGACTCTCCCCAAAAATGGGCATCTGAGATGAACACACAGTTCTCAGAGAAAGATATACAAATGGCAAATAAATGCATGAAGAAATGTTTGCCATCACTGGTCATTCGAGAAATGCAAATTAAAACAGCATTGAGATTCCACCTTATTCTGGAAAGAATAGCTGCCATCAAGAAATCAACTGATAACCAATGTTGGTGAGGCTGCAGGGAAAAAGGAACACTGCTCCACTGTTGGTGGGAATGTAGACTGATGCAACCATTATGGAAATCCATATGGAGAATTCTCAGAAGCCTAGGATTGGAAGGAAGCCCCATTCAATCCAGCTATCCCCCTCCTGGTCATTTTCCCCAAAGAACTGAAAAATTCATATCACAGTGATATATGTGCACACATGTTCATAGCTACACAATTTGTGATAGCTAAATCCTGGAAACAACCAAGATGCCCATCAACTGCAGAGTGGATGAAAAAGCTGTGGCATTTTTATACAATGGAATATTATTCAGCTATAAAAAGGATGATCTTGAGGCCTCCATAGGCAAATGGAGACAACTTGAGGCTATCCTGATAGGTGAAATAAATAAGAATCATATTTATAAATATTATATTGTGTCTCTAGTGTAAAAAGTAAATAAGAACTACAAGTGTAATAAAACCAAAATGTGTAATTGCTATCATAGAAAAAGAGAGGAAAAGAAAGTGCTCTAAGGGATATAACTGCATGTAAGTTTGAGTGTGTAAAATAGATGACCATATTGCTGAATCTTTGTTCAATCTTTGAGCAAAATTGTTTGTAGTCTGACTGTTTGAATATTTACTATGTACCCTTTAACTTTTAACTTGAACAACTACATCCAAGATGACAATACATAATTTACAAATTACTGATTTCTTAGTGCAGCTTTTTCTCATTCTCCTTTTTCTTTCTTTCTTTTAGAATTCTGTTTCATTGCAACCCTTTTTTGGTTTTTTTCCTTCTCTTTAAGTAAAATTTTAAAAAGGTAAAATTTTATTGTAAAAAAAGAGGAAATAGGAAGTGCTATAAAAGATACAGCTGCATATATGTTTAGAAGTGTGGGATTGAGGACCATATTTCTAGGTTCTTGTTGGATTGTTGAACAGATCTGTTTGCACTCTCACTGCTTTAGTGTCCACTTTGTGTGTTTTAATCCTGTAACTTGAATAACTATTTCTAAAAGAACAATGTGTAATGTATCAACTAGTGATTTCTTACTATCTGTCTTCTTTTCCTGAAATTCTGTAATAGTTCTACGTTTTTCCTGGTTTTTTTTCTCTTTAAATAAAAAACGAAAAAAAAAAGATAGTTCCTCTTCAGTCTAATGAGGATTAGATGGTGCTACTATTTGGCTTACCCTCTGTTTGTTTGGTATTGGTGTATAGGGTTTTTTGTTTTGTTTTGTTTTTAATTTTTTATTATTTTGAATGTAGTGAAATAGAACAAGACAGAATACAACCAATTGAGACAACTCAGTGAAATTGGTACAAAACGTCACAACAAGTTACTGTGATAACAGTAATAGGTGCCAAAGCCTATCTCTTTATCTTGACAATAATTGTTCTTTCAATCAGGTATAGAAAAATCAAACGAAATACAGAACAATAAAGAATTTACCAAAACAGAATATTGAACAGAGCAATAGAATTAGTCAGAACAAAGCAAAACAGTGTTGACAATATTTGCCTTCAAAGAGATGGTAGAAGGAAATCCCCCCTATTTACTACATTGCATATGGTCAGCTTCTCAAGAGATGTCTAGATCTCTGACTCTCTCTTGCTAATAGTGGTGGGGGGAGTTTGATTTTCAGCCCTTGCACCGGTAGGGTCATGGGAGCCGCTGAGTGATTTTTCTCCTTCCTCATGCCAGAGGCACTTACCCGGAGGGCATGCAAATTGCCTCTGTGTGCTGCACCTTGAGTCTCTCCATGGTTGGGGCTCAGGAGCTGCTGGTTCTCCTCCCAGATCAGGCCAGGGGCCCCTACTGGGAGGGCGGGAAAACTGAATTCCTGTGCTGCACCTTGAGTCCTTCCATGGTTGGAGCTCTGGGGCTGCTGGTTCTCCTCCCAGCTCAGACCAGGGGACCCTACTGAGAGGGCAGGCAAACTGCCTTTGTGTGCTGCACCCTGAGTCCCTCCATGGTCAGAGCTCTGGGGCTGCTGGTTCTCCTTCTAGCTCAGGTGTGGGCCACTTACCAAGAGGGTGGGAAATTTGCCTTGCTGTGCTGTCCCTTGAGTCCTCCATGGTCAGAGCTCGGGCTGCTGGTTCTCCAAAGAACTAACGTTTTGATTCATTGATTTTTACTATCTTTTAGTTTCAATTTTATTGAGTTAGAAACAATTTCCCTCCTTAATTTTGGCTTGGGGCTGCTTTGTTGTGTTCCTTAAATATCTTAAGATTTCTCATATGGTTATCTACCTGAATTTGCTCTGCTTCCAAATAAGAGCATTGATCATGATGAATTTTCTATTTGAACTGATATCATAGTGTCCTAGATGATTTGATGAGTTGCAGTAACAGTTATCATTAACTTCCAGGGAGTTTTAAAGTTTCTTTGATTTCTTTTGTGATGCTTTGGTTGTTCAAGAGTATATTGATTTTCTAGGATCCTTTGCTTTTTCCAAAGTTTCTTCTGTTGTTGATTTCTATTTTCCTTGCACTCTTATATCTGGTAATATACATAGGGTAATTTCTATTCTTCTATATTTACATAAGCAGGCTTTGTGGACAATATGTTGGAAAAAGTAGCATGTGGTAATGAAAAGAATGTGTACTCTGCTGTAGAGAGGTAGATTACTCTATGTATGTAAGTCTACATGTTCAAGAGTGTGGTTCAGCTCTGAAAAAAAATGTTATTTTTGTTTAGTTTATCTATCTCTTTGCAGAAGTGAGGTGTTAAAATTACATACTATATGTTAGTATTTATTTGATGTTTTAATTTCAGCAGTTTTTGTTTTATGAAGATAGGTGCTCCAGTATTTGGTGCAGTATGTTCATCAACATTATCTCCTTTTGTGGAATTGTTTCATTAACTAGAAGGTAGTGACACCTTTTGTTTCTTCTAATTAGTTTTAGTTGAAGTTTGCCATCTCTGATATGAGAATTGCTACCTTTGCTTGTTTTGGGGAACCTACATCATGAAATGCTGTTCTCCATTCCTTAATTTTAACTTATGAATACCTTTCTGGATTAGATAAGATTCTTGAATGCAATAGATTATTTGGATGCTGTGTTTTAATTCAGTTTAACAGTCTGTGACATATATTTTGGAGTTGAGGCCATTAACATTGAGAAATATTACTGAGATTTATTGGTTATTTACTATTGTTGCCTTTTTTGTCTGATGATGTACTCTTCATTTTTCTTTTCTTAATGTTTTTGTTGCTGTTTATCCATTGACCTCACTAGTTTCCTCTGCATTATAGCTGTGTCTGATTCATTGTTTCTGTCAAGAATATTCTTAAGTATTTTCTGTAGAGCTGGTTTAGCACTCATATATCTTATGAGCTGGTCTTTTCCACAGAAATATCTTATTTCTCCATCTATTTTGAAGAATAGATTTGCTGGGTAATTTCATATGTGCTATGGCTTGTGCATTTTGATATCCTGCCAGAACCTCATACAGACATAAGTGGAGCTTCAGAGCTGGCTGAATCTATGGTTTGAAGAGCTGAGATTAAGTGTGAGATGGTAGGATTAAGTATGTGACACTGAAATTAAGGGTGTGTGATTAATTAATCAGTCTACTGTTTCTTATGGCATATTTTTGCATTTGGGTGGGACTACGCAAAAGGCAGATAGCCTACACAGGCAAAAGGGAGGGCAGAGTTCTGCTGCTTCTTTGCTACTTTATTGATTACTACATTGCTGCTTTCTGCTGTCCGTGAACTTTTTCTTTTCTGCAGTGTCACACTGCCATGCCATTGGGCCTTGGAGGCAACCAAATATGAATTGAAACCTCTACAAACCATGAGCTTTCCTCCTTTAACTTTTGGTGTTAGGTATTTTGTCTCAGCAACATAAAAAATAACTAAGACAATCTGAGTTGGAAGCTATTCAAATACTTCACTTCAATATATTCTGGGCTTTAGAATTTGTGTCAAGAAGTGTGCTGTGATTCTAGTTGGTATACCTTTAAAAGTGAATTTTAAAATATTTCTCTGACTGCTTTAAAAATTATGGATCCTTTTTTCCTATGTAAATGGGAATTTAATCAAGATGTACACTGGTGAGTTTTTTTCATTATAATTGGTGTTCTAAAGTATCACTCCCTTGTATTTTAAGCCTTTTACTATGTTTGTGACATTTTCTTCCATAATATCTCTAAGAATGTTAGTGAATCCATCTGTACTATCTCTCAGTTTTTCTCTAACACTGATTAACCTTAGATTTGTCTTCTTCTTGTCATCTAGTAGCTTCTAAATAGTCTTCTCTTGTTCCTTTTTTCTTCTTTGAGTTCTTCATTGTAATTCAATATTTTGTCTAAAATATCAGAAACTCTGGCTTCACACTGGTTATTTCTGCAATGTATGAGTCATAAGCAATTTTTTATTTCAGTTAATTCTTTATGGCACATTTGTAAAGGTTCCATATCCTTGCTGAATTTGTCATTCGAATTTTGAACTGTTTTGGTAAACTCATCAGTTTTTTTACCTATTGCCCCAGAAATAACCATAGGCATATTGAGTGAAATTTCTGTGAACTTTTGTTTCATTTCCTTTTTAAACTCATCTACTTTCTTCATTCCTTCTGGAAATTTTCATAGATTTCTGCTACCTGGTATTTTTTTATTTTTCCTTTGTGACCACTTCCTCTGTTTGGGAGAGTTGGGGGAGGGACCTTGCAGACTGTATATATATATATATATATATATATATATATATATAGTATATGATCCCCACATTCTCCCTGCCATCCTTTTTGGGGGTAACTTAAAGGTAGGGACCAAAGAAATGAGAAGAGTTTGTATTACTTATGTGGAGATTTTAGTAGGATATTGCCTTCCCATAAATAATCTTCAGCTTTGTATGTCTAGTCATAATATTTATTCCTTCTGCTATTTACTTTAAGTAAGTTCAAAACTGTGTCTGAGTTTTGCCAAAAGAAATACTTCTAGTTATAACATCATCCACAATTTCAACTTTACAACACATATAAGTCCTTGCACTTACACTTCCTTTTTTCTAAACTTTATGCACACTATGACAATTTATTGTTTGTGTTTGTTCTGTAATGAAGAAGATGAGGTGGGCTGAGGAGAATGGAAGGTGGTTGGGTGAGGAGTGCTAGACACTAAGGGTGAAGTTTGAAGGAAGTTATAGTGGTAGATGAAAAGAAAAGGTTAATGTGGTATCTGATTTTATTGCAGTACATTTAGTTGAATTGAGGGTTTAATATTGAAAATTTTCAGAGGGACAGTATTTTGTGGGGGCAAGGGTTAAATATAAAAAGAGGGATTACTTTGTGAATGAAGAAAGTTATGGGTTTGAATGAACTTGCTGATAGGCAGGACAATAAGCTAGGTAAAATATGAAAGAGTCAAAGGCTTAGGATTGAGAGCACTGAGAAAAAATACTAGAGAAGATAGGAGTGAATGTGAAGGAACTAAGTATGACAAATTTTAAAACTTTGGAGGAAGAGTTTATATATTTGGGAAAAGAATACAGAAATATGTTAGCAATATAGTTTCTGGGTTTTGAGGTGTAAAACTAGATAGAAGGGGTTAGACAAAGGAGACAACCTAAAAACCTATTATATCAGAGTCAATGAGAGAAGAAATAAACAAAAGTAACAACACAATAAACATAAAAAGCCATAAAACAATGTAACATAAACCTACAATACTAAATAAGAAACATACAAAAATTTAAAAATATAAGAAGTTGAGTTGGTACAAAATTGATGGTAAAAAATGGGTATGGGAAAAGATTCTATGATTGATTTAAATATTAGAGAAAAGTTAAAGGGTGACAAATAGAAGAGGAGAGAGTAGAGGGGAAATTGAGAATGAATAAGGCACAGGAGAAAGTAGTCAGGTGAAGAGATATGGATAAAATTTGGAGAGGTCTAAATGGACAATGGATAATTCTTTACCTTTTAAAAAATATTGGAAGAAAAAAGACAAGATAAAGAGAAATACACATACAAGGACACATTCATGAAGAAAAAAGGGAAAATAATGGAACAAAGGTGTGGGGAGAAATGTACAGAAGGAGAAAAGCAGCAAAGAATAAAGAATTTTTAGAACTCATTTCCACCCAGACCCAGAGAAGGTATGGACAAAACAGGTGAAGGCATGGAGGGCAACCTGTCCCATCACCAACTTCTCTGAGACCCAGATGAACTGCATCAGAAGGCCCAGAGATCAGCACTTCCCCTTGTGGCTGCTGCAGGACTCTTCCTAGTCTGCATTCCAACATCTGAAAAGACTCCTGTGACTATCTTTCCCTTACCCCACTGGGAACATAGCAAGGTGAAGCATCTGAAGGGATGCTCTGGACCCAGGTTCAAACTCTCAGTCCTTCCCAGCAGTGATGTCCCCACCAGCTATTGCTCCAGGACAGTGGCTCCAGGGGTTATACCAAGGTCACTCACCAATTGTTGAGTTTTGAAGTCCAGTCTGAAAGCAGTGACCTACATTTCCTTGCTAGTTCCAACTGCAGATGATTCTTTCATTTCTGATACACTTCTCTAATTCTCCTTGAAGCCAAAAAAATTGTTAGTGTTACATTGCCTCCCAACTGATGTCTAACCAATCAACGTCAACAGCACTGCGTGGTCTCTCCTCGATGGTGTGATCTACTGTTTCTGTATCATTTATTCCTTTTTTATTCTTCTCTATCAGTTCCCTCATGGTTCTCAAGTAACATCCACTCACTACGATTCATCTCAAGGCTATTGTTTTCCAGAATTAAGACACTTTATCGTAGAGAAATTGAATTTCTGGCACTCACCACTCTGAATGAGAAATTTGGAGCTCTCAAACTCAACATATGCAAAATGCATGATTTAATAAATTTCAAATATATGGAACTCAGTGCAAGCCAGCCTCAGTGGTAGGCTGCCCGGAACCTGCATCGAGGGTCCACCATACCACTGAGAAATCAACACAAGCCCGCCTCATGGATAGGTGGCCCAGAACCTTCACCGTGGGCCCGCCCTGCCAATGGGAACATTGAGGAGGCCCTCACAAGACTGAAAACTGCCCTGGACTGCTACAGATGGGCCCGCCCTCTCACCTGGAACATCAGAAGGTCTCAGCGGGATCCAGTTAGAGTGAGAAAATTTGGAACTTTGTTCCCAGTTGGTGAACTTTGGACTACACAGGATTGACTGCATCAATGTGGTGAGTATACCCCTAAAATAAAGGTGTACAGAGGATAATTAGGGACAGTAGTAAAACCCCCTCAAATGAAGTGCAATACGTTGGTGTGTCTAAAAAGAGTGTGTGTGATCCCCTCCTACACATAGAAAACACCAGGCAGAGTGAAAATGACAAAATGAAAAAGCAAAATGCAGTATCAAACATATAGTTCACCAGAAGCAAGTACAGGAGACATTGAAATAGAGGACCCCAAAAGTAACACACTGGAAAACCCTGAAAAGATAGCCAGTGAAATAAAAAACAACTGCATCAGGCTATAGAGGAAATCAAATTAGAAGTACTCTCCCATGTAAAGATACAAATAATAACTTCAGTAAAGGAGTTGTAGAATGCAGATAAAGAACAACTAGAGAAAAAAGTATATGAGCATGGGAAACTGATTGAAACTTTGACTGAACAATATAGAAAACAAGCAGAATTCATGAAGCAAACTCAAAGACACATCCAAGAAATAAAAGTTCTATTGAAAGCATGCAAAACCACCTAAAGGAAGCTGAGGATAGGATTTCGGACCTTCAGGACAGGATCACAGTTAGTAATCAGGAAAGGATAGAACTTTTAAAAATAACAAAGCAGCATGAAATGACAATCCAGCAGCTGCATGATGATGCCAAGAGCAACAATACAAGAATAATGGGCATTAGCGAAGATACAGGAGTTCAGGCAAACGACATACATAAAGTATTTACATAAATAATAGGAGAAAATTTCCCAAACATGGGGAAAGAATCTGACATGCAGATAAGTGAGGCACCAAACAGTCACAATCAACATAAATCCACACCCAGACAAATGATAATCAAGATCTCAGACATGCAGAATAAAAAGAGAATACTAAAAGCTGTCACAGAAAAGACACAACTCACCTAACAAGGAAAGCCCATCAGAATCATGGCAGACTTTTCAGCACAAACCCTCCAGTCAAGAAGAGCTTGGAGTGTGCTATTTCAAGCCCTGAAAGAAAACAACCTTCAACCCAGACTGATGTACCCAGCAAAACTTTCATTCAAATTTAATGGAGAAACAAGACACTCCCATGACAAAGAACAACTGAAGAAATTCATGTCCACCAAACCAACCCTAGAAAGAGTATTGAAAGACATACTAGACAGAGATAAAAATGACCACAATCCCCAAAGGAACAACAGAAAGTAACCACCAGGCAGGATAAGCAATTAAATAAGAAGAAAAGCAGAAAGAAACAATTGCAACATATCATAGCAAAGTCGAGCCAGTATATATCAGTGATACCATAAATATAAATGGCCTCAATTCACCTATAAAAAGAAATAGATTCACAGAATGGATCAAGAAACAGGACCCCACAATATGTGGTATAAAAGAAACACATCTGACCCAAAAGGAAACTGATAGATTAAAAGTCAAAGGATGGAAAAGAGTATTCCATGCAACAGGAACCCAGAAAAAAGCAGGGGTAGCTATTCTATTTGCAGACTATGTAAACTTCAAACCTAAAATGATTAAAAGAGATAGAGAAGGTCACTACATACTTGTTAGTAGTAAAATTCAAGAGGAAGAACTAACAATTACAAATATATATGGGCCAAATACAGCAGCACCCAACTATAAAAGACAGATACTAATGGACATGAAAAACCAAATACACAAGAACACAATTATAACAGGAGATCTTAACAGCCCATTGTCACAAAGAGGTAGATCAAATAGACAAAAAGTCAGCAAAGAATTAACAGAACTGAATCATACCTGTGAGCAATTGGACTTAGTAGATGTTTACAGAGTGTTCCACCCAACCACAGCAGGTACACATTCTTCTCAGCTGCACATGGGACATTCTCAAAAATAGAGCATATATTATCCCATAAAACATTTTTAAATAAATGCAAAGTATTGAAATCATACCATGCATAGTATCTTACCACAGTGCAATGAAATTGGAAATTAATTGGAAAAGAAATTGTAAAACCTGCATAAATACATGGAAATTAAATAACAGCCTTTTGAACAACAAGGAGGCTAGAGATGAAATTAAAGAAGAAATAAAACAATACCTACAATTCAATGAAAATACAGAAACAACATACTGTAATCTGTGGGATGCAATGAAAGCAGTCTTAACAGGGAAATATATAGCAATAAACTGTTATATGAAGAAAACAGAATGAGCACAAACAAACAACGGAATGCTCCATCTCAAGCATCTAGAAAAAGAAGAGCAAGCTAAACTCAGTGCTCATAGAAGAGAGGAAATTGTAAAGACTGGAGCAGAAATTAATGCAAGTGAAAGTAAAAAAAAACAATACAAAGAATTAATGGATCAAAAAGCTGGTTTTTTGAGAGAATAAACAATATTGACAAAACCCTAGCTAACCTTATCAAGAGAAAGAAAGAAAAAAACCCAAATTCATGCAATAAGAACTGAAAAGGGAGAAATTACTACAGATCCCATGGAAATTCAGAAGATCATGAATACCTACTTTGAAAATCTCTATTCACATAGAGTGGAAAACACAGAGGAAATGGACACATTTCTAGAAACATATGAACTACCAAAGCTCAACCGAGAAGATATAGCAATTCTGAACAACCTAATATGACCTATTGCAATTGAAAATGTAATTAAAATGTTACCAACAAAGAAAAGCCCAGGTCATGATGGATTCACAGCTGAATTCTACAAGAAATTCAGAGAAGATTTGATGCCAGGACTCCTTAAACACTTCAATGAAATTGAGAAAAAAACTATCATCCCTAAATCATTCCTGGAGGCAAGTATTTCTCTGATACCAAAACCAGAGGAAGATCCAACCAAAAAAGAGAACTATAGGCCAATCTCACTAATGAACACTGATGCAAAGATTCTCAACAAAATACTGGAAATACAATGCAGCAAATCATCAAGAAGATTATACATCATGACCAAGTGGGGTTCATCCCAGGAATGCAGGGATGGTTTAACATGTTCAAATCAATAAATATAATACACCACATCAAAAGAGCCAAAAAGAAAAACCACATGGTCATCTCAATAGATGCAGAAAAAGCTTTCTACAAAGTCCAACACATGTTCATGATAAAAACCTTTCAGAACTCGGAATACACGGTGTCTACCTCAACCTTATAAAAGCCATCTATGACAAACCAACAGCCATCATTATACTAAATGGACAAAAACTGAAAGCATTCACTTTAAAATCAGGAACAAGACAAGGATGTCCACTATCACCATGTGTTTTCAACATAGTTCTGGAAACACTATCTGGGGCAATCAGACAAGAAAGAGAAATAGAAGGTATAAAGATAGGAAAGGAAGAAGTTAAATTATCACTATTTGCAGATGACATGATACTCTATATAGAAGACCCAAAAGACTCCATTAAAGGACTGCTAGAGGTAATAAACAAATTCAGTAGTGTAGTGGGATACACAGTCAATGCTCAAAAATCAATAGCATTCCTGTACACAATCAAAAAACTCATTCAGAGAGAATTTATGGAAATATTGCCCTTTACAATAACATGTAAAAAATGAAATACTTAGGAATCAACCTACCTAAAAATGTAAAAGACCTATAAGCTGAAAATTATACTACACTGAAAAATGAGATTGAAGAGGATATTAGAAAATGGAAGGACATTCCTTGCTCTTGGTTAGGAAGAACCAACATTGTGAAAATGGCTATACTCCACAACTGTTATACAGATTTAACGCAATCCCAATCAAAATACCATTGACATGCCTCACAGGTCTAGAGAACACACTACTAAAATTCAATTGGAAACAGAAGAAACCTAGAATAGGAAAGGCAATTCTATGCAACAAAAGCAAGGCAGGAGGCATCTTAATTCCTGACTTGAAACAGTGCTGTAAAGCCACAATGATAAAATCAGCTTGGTACTGGCAAAGAAATAGACCTGAGGATGAATGGAACAGATTAGAAGATGCAAGCACAATGACACAGAGACTCAGTCACCTGATATTTGACAAAGGGGCTAAGTATGTCCACTGGAAGAAGGATAGTCTCTTTAATAAATGGTGTTGGAAAAATTGGTTCTCTACATGCTGAAAAATGAAACTAGATCTATGCATATCACCATACACAAAATTACAGTCTAAATGCATCTAAGACCTCAATATTAAAACAGAAACACTAGATCTACTGCAAGACAAGGTAGGTAGAAGTCTTTGAGACATAGGGGTAGGCAGAGAATTCATTAACAAAATGCAAACTGCAAGGAAAACACTTTAAAGAATCAACAAAAGGGATCTCACATTATTGAAAAGTTTCTGCACTTCAAAGGAAATCACCAACAGAGTGAAAGGAAAACCAACAGAGTGGGACAAAATTTTAACCAGCAACCCCTCAGACAAAGGACTTGTGTCCAGAATATATAAAGAATTGAAAAACATCAAGCCCCCCAAATTCAAAGACCCTCTCCAAAAATGGGCATCTGAGGTGAACACACAGTTCTCAGAGAAAGATATACAAATGGCAAATGAATGCATGAAGAAATGTTCGCCATCACTGGTCATTCGAGAAACGCAAATTAAAACAGCATTGAGATTCCACCTTATTCTGGAAAGAATAGCTGCCATCAAGAAATCAACTGATAACCAATGTTGGCGAGGCTGCAGGGAAAAAGGAACACTGCTCCACTGTGGGTGGGAATGTAGACTGGTGCAACCATTATGGAAATCCATATGGAGAATTCTCAGAAGCCTAGGATTGGAAGGAAGCCCCATTCAATCCAGCTATCCCCCTCCTGGTCATTTTCCCCAAAGAACTGAAAAATTCATATCACAGTGATATATGTGCACCCATGTTCATAGCTACACAATTTGTGATAGCTAAATCCTGGAAACAACCAAGATGCCCATCAACTGCAGAGTGGATGAAAAAGCTGTGGCATTTTTATATAATGGAATATTACTCAGCTATAAAAAATGATGATCTTGAGACCTTCATAGGCAAATGGAGACAACTTGAGACTATCCTCATTAGTGAAATAAATAAGAATCATATTTATGAATATCATATTGTGTCTCTCGTGTAAAAAGTAAATAAGAACTATAAGAGTAATTAAACCAAAATGTGTAATTGCTATTGTAAAAAAGAGAGGAAAAGAAAGTGCTCTAAGGGATATAACTGCATGTAAGTTTGAGTGTGTAAAATAGATGACCATATTGCTGAATCTTTGTTCTGTCTCTGAGCAGAACTGTTTGTAGTCTGACTGTTTGAGTATTTACTATGTACCCTTTAACTTTGTAACTTGAACAGCTACATCCAGGATGACAGTACATAATTTATAAATTACTGATTTCTTAGTGGGGCTTTTTCTCCTTCGCCTTTTTCTTTCTTTTAGAATTCTCTATTGATTTTTTTTTTCTGTTTTGGTTTTTATCTGTTTTGGTTTTTTTTTTCTTTTCTTCTCTTTAAATAAAATTATAAAAATGTATATTTGCTATTGTAAAAGGAGAGAAAATGGGAAGTGGTATAAAAGATACAGCTGCATGTATGTTTAGATGTGTGGGATTGATGACCATATTTCTAGGTTCTTGTTGGATTGTTGAACAGATCTGTTTGCACTCTCATTGCTTTATTGTCCCCTTTGTGTGCTTTAGTTCTGTAACTTGAATAACTATTTCTAAGAGAACAATATGTAATGTATCAACTAGTGATTTCTTACTATCTATCTTCTTTTCTTGAAATTCTGTAATAGTTCTACCTTTTACCTGTTTTTTTCTCTTTTAATAAAAAATATATGTATACTTGTGAAACCATCAAAATTATGAATGCATGTAACACTCAAAAGTGCTTTCTCCTTCCCCTTTCAAATTCGTCACTCCACTCCCAAACATTCCCTGTCCCATTATAGGCAATCAGCATTTTGCTTCAACTTTGTAAAGACTAATTGGCATTTAACAGTTTTACATAAAACTATGAATACAGTATGAATGCTTTGTTTTATAGCTTCTGTCAGTCACGCTAATTCTATTGAGATTCATCCACATTGCTGCATTCATCATTAGTTCTTTCATTTCATTCTTCTTTATTGCTTCATAGCATTATGCTATATAGGTATAGAGCATTTTCTTTGCATGTTCACATGTTGATGGAATGGTGAATGTTTAGATTGCTTCAAATTTTGCTTATTAAAAACAAAATAACTGTAGAAGCCATGCTCGGTTTGGAAGGAGTACAACAAGAAGCCAATTTGCCATTTCTGTAAGCCATGCAATCCATGTGGGGCCCAGGAAGAGAGACAGCTAATTTACCCTTCCTGTGAGTTAGCACAAGACATGATGTGTGTAGGACGAGTACAACAAGAAGCCATTTGCCCTTCCTCTGAGGTGTGCAAACCAAGTGGGGTCCAGGAAGTGAGACAGGCCAATTTGCCCTTGCCATGAGCTGCACAGACTATGCAGGGACCAGGAAGAAAGAGAAGCCAATTTGTCCTTCCTGTGAGCAGTGAAAACCACGTGGGGCCCAGAGAGAGGGGCAAACCAATTTGTCCTTCCTGTGAGCCAACTAGCACTCAGGCAGAGAATCAAGAACACTATGCATCCCTCCACCCTGCCCCACCCCTGTAAGCAACCAGCCAATTCTGCGGATAGACTGAGTTGATAGCAACTAAGGCACTAAAAAAACTAAATGCTTTTATTATTTGGTTGAATTTGCAGACCTAAAGCTGGTAGTCTGAGCATCTATTAGGAGGATAACCATAGGTAATATAACAAATATGGGGAATTTCTTTCTGTCTTGTTTTTGAAAGCCAGTATTGTTCTCACTGATATTTTGTTACAATTTTTTGTTTTGTTTTATTCAATATTTTGTTTTGGTTGGTTTTATTCTGTTTTGTTTTATTTGATTTTAATATTTCTGATGGTATGGACAACTATTTTGAAGATAACAAGATAGATTATGCTAGCCATTTTTTTATTTCTATTATCCTGATTTGAAGTTCTGTACCACTTTCACTGTTTTTTTATTGGCTTTATTATGCTTTATTTTATTATATTTTATTCTCTTTAAAATAAAACAAATAAACAAACAAAACACCTGTAAATATTAATGCATGCCTATAAATGCAGATATACAGAGGCACCTTGGTTCACAAACTTGATTCTTTCCATGATTCTGGTTGCAGAATGAGTGAGACAAGAACCAAATCAAATTCAATAGCCAGGTCCAACATTGACCTTATGGGGAAATTTGATTTGGTTCTTGTCCAGTTAGGTTTGTGACCAGAATCGTGGGGATAATTAAATTTGTTAAGCAAGGTACTGCTGTATTTTCTCTTTCAGGTAAATATCTAGCTTTGAAGTAGATCATATTGTAGGTATATATTTACCTTTGTAAAAGACTGCCAAAGTATTTTCAACAGTTATTATGTCATTTTGTACTCTCACCAGCAGTGAATTTTACTTTGGGTGTAGAATACTTTTGTATTTCTTTAAATATTCATTGTTTGTTGGGGGGATTGTATTGGAAATATAACTCAGGACTTTGCACTTGCCAAGCAGCCTCTGTGCTGCAGAACTAAAGCCTCTGGCCTGCTTTAAATATTCTTAAGCTTTGCTCTGGGACACAAGTTCCTAGGAAAATTTTTAATTTTTGGTTTTTAAGCCTTGTTAGGTGAGAGAAGAGCAACATTTATTCTACGAATAATGTTGCCCCACAAATGAGGTAAATCTGTCCTGAGTACTCTACTCAAAACCAAATGAAGTGTGATGCTTTCCAGTTTGCTGGTAGAAACAGGATTTTGACATCTGTGTGAACTCCAGAAATAATTTTCCCTGCTCTTTTCAGATGGCTTTCCTCAATCCTCACAATGTACTTCCTGATCACTTCTCACTCAGTCAAGGAGGATCTTCTGCATACTCTGGAGTTCTCCTTTTGCAGCTGTCTTTTGCACTTTGTCCTGCTCACAAGAATTATTTTGTTCATCTTAGACTACCAAATCTGTCTCTGCAATACAAGTATTTGCAAAGTTCTGGCTGACTCCCCTTAAGTAAATAGACTGGTGCAATTATAGAGGTTCTCATTTATTTTTCATCTTTGTAGATCACTACACCTTGTTGTCAATTATGATCTGAAAGTATGTGCCCCTCCTCCCAAATTCTTACATTGAAACCTAAGCCCAATTATAATTATACTAGGAGATGGGGCTTTTGGGAGGTGATCAGATCATGAGAGTGGAGCCCTCATGAGTCAGATTAGTGCCCTTAAAAAAGAAGTTTGCTACTACAAAATCCTATCTTATTCCACTATCTAAGCACACAGTGAGATGAACTTGTCTAAAAAATCCAAATCTGACCTTCACCAGACACAGAATTAAGTGCCTTAATGTCAGTCTTCTTAGTCTCAAAAACAACTGAGAGAAATAAAATTCTATTGTTTATAACCTACCCAGTTTATGGTATTTTGTTACAAAGGCCCAAAAGTACTAAGATATTGTTTAAAATATAGTGCCTTGAAAGTTATATTTTATATATAGTATTTAGTCCAGTATTGGTTGTTTTCAAAATGGGAGTAAGACTAGTACCTGCAATTCCATTTTATTTTGAGAGCATCTCTGATGTACAAGTATACAAGCCTATATATGAATGTATATATTCTTGTTCAGGTAATGCCTTTTAATAGGTATATTCTTATTTCCATTTATGATGTGCCAGTTTTTGCATTTATATCCCCTTATGTTATGTATACAATCGCTGCTTTGTTTTTTTCTTATGTATCTATTTTGTCTTTGTTTTGATTCAATTGTGCCTTCTGAAGCTTACAGACTTTTTAAGTTCATATGTTGTTTCTATAACTATGGTTTCATATAATAAATTTAAATCATGACTTATTTATCAATGTGAAAAAATGCATTAGTGGCCACCCACTATAGTAGATAAGAAAACAGCTACATAATATTTCTGCCCACTCTGAACCCAACTCCAGTTATTTATATTAATAATTTTCTCTTTCAGTGATCACCTATAGGTACACAAATGATGTACTTAAAATAATCCTCTTTTGTCAACTTCTTAAGCAGCAACTATGAAAGGTAAATAAATAATATTCTTAAATATGCTCCCCAATTCTCTCCCAGTTACAGTATAGTTTCCTCTCAATTTAGAACAGAGACTATTATCATTATTTCTATATCACTAAAGATTACTAAAGCATAAAGCAGATATACACCAATTTCATGTCTTCTTCCTGGGAACAGAGAGTCTACATTTTAACCTGCACTTCAATTAAGTTGTCAGTTGGCTCATGTGATAAATTACACTAAAGGAATATGAGCAGAAATGATGCTGACAATGTCCAGATCTGTTCTCTAGAATGTTTGAGGCAGTCACTCCCTCAGTGAGGCCCCCTCTTTACACATATTTCACTCTTATTCAGAGTTATAAGCTCCAAGATAAGAATATATAAAGAATTCAAAAATATTATATCCTGAAAAACAAAAGCTCTTATCAAAAATGGGTAACTGAAATGAGAAGACATGTCTCAGAAAAAAATAGCACAGGCCAATAAATATATGAACTTCTCAACATCAATGGCCATTAGAGAAATACAAATTAAAACAACACTGAGATTCCATCTTATCACAGAAAGAATGGCCATCATCAAGCAATCAAATAGTAACATGTTCTGGCAAGGATGCAAGGAAAAGGAATCCTGCATTGTTCATGGGAATGTAAACTTTTACTGATTTCTATGGATGTAAGTATATTCTATGTAAATCAGTAGAGAGATTCCTCAAAAAATTAAAACTAAAAGTTTCATCCAATCCAAATATTCTGCCAAAAAGTTAATCATATTATTGCAGTATATACATAATGAAAGATAACCTTGAATCATTTGTAGGAAAATGGATTCACATTGAGACCATTCTTTAAAGTGAAATATTTAAACACAGATGGTTAAATTTCATTTTGTTTGTCTTAAAAGAGAAACTCAAATTATAAATAAAGAGGAAAATAAAAGATAACAAGAAGTAGTTAGATATATCTTTGTTGAAGGAGAAAGTGACCAAGAGGTGGAGGAGGGAGGGAGGGAAAGGGAGAAAAAAAGAATAAAGATATGTCATGTACATAAACTCCACACAATGATTGCAACCATTATGACCTAAAAACATGTTCTTGTGAGAGAAGTGAAGATGGTTGATCAGTGAGCAACAAAATACAAAGCTTCCAGGGAGAAATGGCTCATATGCCAGAATAAAACACCCTGGAGAGACCCAGACAGAGAGAAATGGATCCTCTTGACACAGGAAGAAATTAAAACATAAAAAAGCTTGTCAAATACATTGGGACTACAACTGAAACAGCTAAAAATTATGGGACACAGCATTTTCGTTCATGGTGACACACCAGGTTTGCAACAGCCTGAATCTGTGCCAGCCAGCAGAGCACCCCAAACTCGTTCTGACCACCACTCACAGGAACCACAGTAGTGCTGAAGTCGGGGGTTGATGAGCCCAATGGAGAGCAGAGCAGGCAAAGAGATCTTCATTAATCCACAGTCAGTGCTGGGAATGCAACCCCCCCACAATGGAAGGGTGCGAACAAATGGGTGACATGTTGGGATGGGGCAGGAGGAGCCTGAACTGGAAGAGACAGTGGCTTTGGTTGGTTCCTCCCTCCCCAGAGCAGATTCATGGGATTTGCTTGGACTGGGGTGCACCCCTGGCCAAGAACCAGTAGGCCATCCCAAATCAATTCCCTGCACCTAGCATGCACTAATCAGGTGAAGAACCCTGAAGTTTGGCTGGCCCGGTGGGGAGGGTCAGGCATATGCAGCTGCTGCTTACACCTCAGTGACAAGAGCAGGCAGGAGAGGGTGGAGGTCCCCCATCAGCCAGCTTGCTTTGGTGGAAACGTGGCCAACAGGGAAGGGGGCTGGGAACTGCACTGTAACTTGTGTGAAGGAAGCCAGGGCCATGACAGGAGAGAGAGGCAGGAGGAGGCCCCTAGCCCAGAACCCTGAGAGCACTGATCCAGGAGAAGGAAAAACAAGGGAGACTGAGGGTGGCAAACATGCAACATCAGACATGGCTTCAATGGACTTTAAGAGATATCTTCGAAACCTTGTAGACAAGCTCAAAACTGAAATATTAAATCAGGTAAAACAAGATATGAGTAGAGAAATAAAAGAAATGCTCTCAGGAAGATACAGATGGAAGAAGGGAGGAACACAAAAAAAGGAGAAAAACATTCAATAAAGAATATAAAGAAAATATAGAATGCATGAAGCAGATTCAAAGAGACTACCAGGAAATTAAAAACTCCATTGAAAGCTGGCAAAATGCCTTAAAAGAAACTAAGCATAGGCTAGCAAAACTTGAAGACAAGTTTGCAATGTGTGATCGATCATGAAAGGACAGATCTCTTAAAAATAACAAGGAAACAGGCAGTAAAAATACAAAGGCTAGAAGATGACAAGAGAATCTACAACTGAAGAATAAGAAATGTGAACAAAGAAGCAGGAATACATATAGCCAAATTACAAAGGCTATTCACAGAAATAATTAAGGAAAACTTCCCAAGCATGGGCAAAGAAAATGACAAGCGGTTATGTGAGGCATACAGAACTCCAGCCACCTACAACCAAAACAGATCTACACCCAGATATATAATAATCAAATACCAGAAATTCAATATAAAAACAGAATATTGAAAGCTGTCAGAGAAAAGAAAAAGATTACCTATAAAGGTAAGCCCATCAGATTCACGGCTGACTTCTCAACACAGACCATCAGATCAAGAGGAGCTTGGAGTGAAGTATTCAAAGCCCTGAAAAAAAATAATCTCCAGCCCAGATTGATGTACCCTGCAAAACTGTCACTAGAAATTAATGGAGAAACAAGATGCTTCCATGACAAAGAGGAAATGGGGGAGTTTATGACCACCAATCCAACCCTACAGAGAATACTGAAGGACATTCTAGAGAGAGAGAGAGAGAGAGAAAAAAAAATACCAAGATTTTAGGAACAGTGGCAGAAAGGCCTCAATGAGTGGGGCAGGCAGTAGAATGAAGGCAAAAACTAGAAAAACAAAGGCAGAAAAATAGCATAGCAGAAATGAGGCAGAGAAGGTTAACTAGATTGTCTAACACAGATGGCCTTGATACACTATAGTGTTAATAGTGCACCAAGATTTAAAACCCACATTACTCACACTACTCTGCTTAGATGTATTATATTCTGTTCCAGTCATTCTACCTGTACTAGATTTGAGAGCACAGACAGTAATCCCAAAAATAAGAGGATATAGTATGGTAATCATCCTTAATTTCCTATTAACTCAATCTAAAGCTCTGTAAAACCTACACTGTTCTACCATGACTGATCTAATTGAATCTGGTTTGTTAGATCGCTGTTTTGTATTGATAGATTTTATTCAAAGCTGTTATGATTGATAGTATCAAGTCTGAGAGTATAGGCAACTGCACTTAAGATGACAAGATTCACTAGAATATCCACTCTGGTTTGATTATTACCTGCCTTTGAAGTTTTATACTGTCTACAGTGTTTTATTTTTACTAATATTGTTATTTACTGCTATATTCAATTGTACTGCTATATTCATTTTTGCCTGATGATATAGACATTCTATTGTATATAGTAAGAAACAACACAGTAATCATTGTAGATCACACTGTACTGTGGTTTTATACAACTTTTGGTTTCATGTTTTTATAGGAATTTGTTTTGTTTTGTCTTGCTAAGTTTTGTTTTTCCCTCTAATACAGAAAGTATAGAAATACATGCAGAGATTCACACATGCATAGCTGTTTACACTCTCACTGTTTGACTATCTAGTTTGTATGCTTTAATTCTGTAACTTGAGCAACTATTTCCAAGTGGACTATATGTAATTTATTAACTAGTGATTTCTTACTGTTGATTTTTTTTGGGAATTCTGTATTATCTCTACCCTTCACATGCTTTTGTTTCTCTTAAAAAATTCCCCAAATTTAAAGACCCAATCCAAAAATGAGAATTTGAGTTGAATACATACTTCTTAGATGAAGAAGTTAAGATGACTGAAAGAAAGAAAGAAAGAAAAAGAAAAAAAGAAAGAAAAAAGTAAGAAAGAAAGAAAGAAAGAAAGAAAGAAAGAAAGAAAGAAAGAAAGAAAGAAAGAAAGAAAGAAGTTCAACAATACTGGTCATTAGAGAAATGCAAATTAAAACAATGCCAAGATCCTGTCTCATTCCAGAAAGAATGGGTATGATCAAAAAATAAGCCAATAACAAATGCTCGGTGAAATAGGAACTATTCTCTACTATGGATATCAGTGTGGAGATTCCTCAAGAGACTAGGACTAGAGATTCCATTTGACCCTGTTACCTCCATTTTTGGTATATTCCTAAAAGAATTAAAAGGACCATACCACATTGTTATATTCACATCCATTTTCTAAGCAGCACAATTTATAAGAGTTAAATAAAACGAATGATGTAAGTGTCCATCAACTGATGACTGGGTAAAAATGATATAGATATCCCAGAGAGTGGGCCTGCTCAGTGAGTTCATGCTCTGTACCACTCCATTACATTCTTGGAAGTGGGGCCAGCTGGAAGAGAGTGAGTTTTCACTCTGTACACCTTCGTTACATTCCAGAATGTGGGGTCAGCTGGAAGAGTCTAAGACCAATGGGAGCCCCAAGCCTCAGACCAAGAGCCAGATACACAGGTACAAATATGCCTTTGGAGAGCAAAGTAACCAGTGAGACCAGCCATGTGGAAGCATCTGAAGCAACAGAATGGAGATAGCAGTTGGACTCTGGAGAACTCAGTTGAAAGACCAGTCCCAGCCTCTACACCCTGATGCTAAGATTGGATGCATACCCCACACATCTCTGGGATGGAATAGGAACATTATTGCAGAACTGTAAACTCCTGAGTTATTTTAAAACTTTTATTGTCCCTTGTTTGTCTGATTGGCTAGCCCTCTGTTATCTGGTTAGATGTCATCTTGTTATGTTTCATATTTTGCATTTATTTTTGGATTTCAGTTTGTTTTCTCTCTCTCTCTCTTTCTGTTTCTCTGTTTCCTTTGTCTTTCTTCTCTTTTGCTTCTTTATTTTTCATTCTCTCTCTCTTATTTCCTTATTTTCATTGTTTAGGTTTCTTATCTTTCTGTTTCTTCTATTGATCTTCTTTCTCTCTCTTCTCAACTACTATTTGAATTTAAACTTTCAAGGGAATTATCATTGTCCCTTCCTTTTCTCATTATTCTCTCATATGCTGTTTCATTCCTTCCTTTCTATGTCCTCAAGTTTCCCAAACCTTCTGTGATCATTTTTGACCTGCAGCATTGACTCTACTATATGTGAACTCATTCATAAATTTAGCCTATCTTCTACCCATTTTAGCTTCCCTTACTCACAGAAAAGTGAAATCACTCTACTAAGGGGAAAGCCACTGTATACAGATGCATGGTTTATGCTTGATTTCATTATATAACCATAGATTTTCCTCTTGTAGATGGAGATAGCAGGTTAATGGTTACCATAGGGAGTAGTTAAGCAATACTTGAAAATATTGTTATTATTAACTGTACTATTTTAGCCAGAATGTCACACATATTATAAACAGTATTTCTCCCATGTATGATAACACTGTGACTGTATGGGATCATAATCAGCTGAACAGCCCTCACCAAAGGACTGGAAGCTAAGCCAAATAGCAATTTTGTATCCTTTGAAAATTAGGATGGTAGATTCTTGGGATAGGTATAAAGAACCAACTACATCCAGAAAACATCGCTGAAGAACAGATATCTCCTTCCCTTCTTGAGGGAATCCTCAGTATGAATAATAAGTCTGTGTATAATAAGAAACTGATGAATATAAACATAGAAAAAAAGAAAAGAAAAAAGAGAAAATAGAAAATGACAAGACACAGAAGAAAAATGCAACACCAGACTCCTAGCCCACACAGGACAAGCCTAGAAAACAAAGAGATGCATGAAATTGGAAGTTTAACACTGGAAATTTTTGAAACAATAACAACAGAAGTGAAAAAAAAACAATTTGAAAAGGCCATAGAGAAAATAATCTCTCAGGTATGAAAAGAAATGATGATTAAAATCAAAGATAATAGAGAAGACACAAAGAAAAGAATAGATGAATTTAAAAAAATTATGGAGACAAAATTGCCCAACTTAGAAAAGAAATGGAATGCATGAAACAGATCCAAACAGAAATCCAAGATATTAAAACTTCCATTGAATGTATGTACAACAGAAGGTGAGGGTAGAATTTTAGGTCTTGAAGACAAAATTGCAGCTAGTGATCAGGAGAAGAAAGATATCTTAAAATAGCAAAAGACTATGATAAATCAATCCAATAACTACTAGATGAAGCAAAGAGGAATAATACAAGCTTGATTGGGGTCAGTGAGAAAGCTTAAGACATCACAAATGCCATAAAATGACTCTTCACAGAAATCATGGCAGAAAACATCACAAGTATGGATCAATAATATGATATACAAAAATGAAGCTTATAGAATTCTAAACAGTCATAACCAAAATAAAACTACACAGACATATAATAATCAAGATTCCAGAAATACAGCACAAGAACAGAATATTAAAAGCTCTTACAGAAAGGAAACAGATCACCTATAGTGGAATGCACAAAACAATCACAGAAAATATTTTTCTCAGAAGCATTAAAAGCAGTGATATATGTGTACCCATGTTTATAGCAACACAATTTGTAATGACTAAATCTTGGAAACAACTCAAATGCCCTTTAACCAAGGAATGGATAAAAAAAGATGTGGTAATTTTATACAACATAATACTACTCAGTTATAAGTAAGCATAAACCTGAGAATTTTGTAGGGAAATAGATGCAACTTTAGAGCACACTTACAAGTGAAATAAATCAGATTTGCATGTGTAAGCATCATATTGTCTCCCTAGTATAAGAAGCTGAAAAATGAAGTAGGATCCAGAATGTGCAATAGATATTGTGAAGTGGACAGAAGCTGTTCAAAAGGAAAGATAAAATGGGATAGTGGAGTGGAGAAAGAAAAGGAAGTGAAAAGGAAAAAAATGTATATATATACATACACTGAAAACAGTTAAGGTATTTGTAGTACTAAGTAATAGTAGTTCAGAAAGGTGCATGTCCTTATTATTTGGTCAATTTTTCATGCCTATACCTTGTAACAGGAGCAACTACTTTGTAAAGAATGATACACAATATACTAAACATTGGTACTTTCTTACAATTTTATTTTGAAATTTTGTGCTATTATTTTTATTGTTTTTCTTTAAAATAAAAAAGATGTAATCATTTTTTATACAATGCTCTACTATTCAGCCATAAAGAAGGATAAGCTTGAGACATTTGTAATTAAATGGATTCACCTAGAGATCACACTCTTAAGTGAAACAAATAGGACACACACTTGTAAATATCACATTGTCTCTCTGATTTGAGAAACTGAAGGTGTAAATAAGGACTAAAATGTATCATAGGTAATATATTACATATTGTTTATTAGTATTTGTTCAAGTTACAAGATCAAAGCATAAAAAAGGAACTAACAGAATTAGTAGTGTCGTTATCTATTTTGCACATTTAAACATTCATACAGTTATATGTGTATAATTACAATTTTTTCTTTCCTTTTGAGAACTTTCTTTCCCTAATGTTGATTTCTTACTGTTACTTTTTGAAATTCTGTATTATGTATACCTTATTTTCTGTTTTGCCTTTTAAAAATAAACAATAGAAAATGTCTCATAGGTATTGCAAAATAGGATAAAATAGTTCAAATGGGAAGAGGAACTAAGGAGGAGGGAGGCTGAAAGGAAAGAACTGAAACAAAAAATGAGAAAAAATAATACAGAAAAAAGCTTTTGCAAATAAGAAAAAAAAGGGGCAGAAGGGAGGGGAATGGGGAAAAATAAGAATCAGGATATATCATATATGAGTCGAAGTGCCATATGATAAATGGGATCATTACATGTGCTTAAAGTGTACTGATAAAGTTAAATAATGATTTTAAAACCCCAGGTAGACATGGAAGACTAACGAAATTTTTAGAAACTCATAGGAAAAGCTAAAAATACAATAAGTGTAACTAAAATGTGATTCTAGGCATTGTTGAACTTACAACCTGCGTCATTATATACACACCTATATGAGTGGGTTGAAAAATGATCAAGTCAAAATACACAGGAAACAAGAATTGAAAAGATTTGGCAAACTATTTTAAAAATAAAAATAATAGAAATCCATCAGGTACGTAGTTGAAATTTTAGAATAGAAAAAGAAACAAAATTAAAAAGTAGCAAATCTTACAATTTACAAAATTAATGCAGAGCCTACACTTGCCAAGTAATTTTAGGAAACTTCCTGAAAACTATGGGCCAGGAGAACTGCAGCCAGAGAGCTGCAAGTTTTAACTCTGAAATTTCCCAGTACATAGCTGGAATGATCTCTATGCTGCCCATACTTGATTATTCATGTAGAGGCTCTTCTTTCATTTTGGTTTTAGCTTTGTTGTCATGTAAAAATATAAACACAACATAGTCAGCTAATGTTACTGCTCTCTGCATATAGATAAAAAGATCCTGTGAGCTCCTAGGCCACCACTCTTACATATCACATTAATTATAAGAACATAGAAGTAAAACTGGAGTCAGACCTTTACATGATAGTCTAAGCTATGTGAAATGAGACCCTCAAAACTGTACATAGCCAAACTATTAGTTATGTATCATACTTTCAGCATGTAGAATAATGCAGGTGTCTGTAGTTGCTATAAGAAATTGAAAGAATTTCAAAGATTAAAGAAACATAAATATGTTATCTCAACGTTTCTGTAGTTGAGAAATCTGGGCACAGAATAACTTTGATGAATTCTCTATTCAAGACTCATGGAATACATCAGACATTTCTGAGTAAGACAGTATAATCTCCCAAACTCAGTGGCAGATGATTTATAATTTTAATTCTATCAACTAAGTCTCTTTTCCAGTTTGACATACCATGTTCTCAGGATCCTATCATTAAAACATGGACATCTGGGGAAAACTTTATTTATCCTACCACATTGGCTAATAAAATCCCCATAAATCTTTATGAAAAATTAAACTAATTTCAATACAAATGAAGAAACTTTCTCTCTCTTAATTTTTTTGGTGGTACCAGAGCCTTTGCACTGAGCTACAGTCCCAGAAACTTTTAAAAACTTGATGTATAATAATAATACATATTCATGGGGTACCGTGTGATGGTATTCTGCACATATATACACAACGTACAATGATCAGAATGGGGTAACTGATATAGTCACCACCTCAAATACTTACCCTTTTTTCTTTTGAGAACATTTATAATTTTGCCTTTTAGCTATTTTGAAATGCAGTTGGTAAATTACTGTGAACTGTAGTCACCTTAAACTGTGTTATAGAATGCTCGAACTTAATCCCTCTCTTTAACTGTAACTTTGTACCCTCTAACCAACGCTTGTCTATACCCCATTTTTACACCCCTTCTATATCTAGTAACTGCTATTATCTTCTCTACTTCTCTGAGATCAACTTTTACAGTCACTGCACATACTTGATAGTAAGTTGTTAGTTGTTGTGTCAGTTGTCCTGTGAGTAATTTATTTATATGAAGACATTTTAAAAGAAGGATAGATGATGCATATGAAATACAGTTAAAATAGACCATAGCATACATGGTTACATATCAGAATATAAAACAATTGTTTTATTTAGGAAGATGTTCAGCAGCTACTAATCATATACAACATCACAATATCAGATTCATGAAAGGGTTTTTGTTGTTACCACAATTTCTTCTGAAAGTCACATGACCTTATTAACTGTCTACTCTCCAAATAATGATTGAAAATGTAAGGTTTTTTTTCTAATATGTGATTACCCTGTCTTGAATATTTAAAAACTAATGTGAGCTACGATTTTGAAGATAAATGCAATGTAACTACCATTGTTAGATTCCTATCATCTTGCTTGGAAATCATATATTGCTATTGTCTGTTGTTGTTGTTATTTTTCTTCTGCTATTATTTATGAATTGCTTGTTTGCTTCTTGTTGCTTCTGTTTTTTCTCTTTAAAATAAAAAAATCCCTTTTTTCCCAAGAACATGTTTTTTAAAAAAATTTTTGTTTAAATAGAAACAAAAGCATGTAAAAGGTAGAGATAATACAGAATTTAAAAAAAATAAACAATAAGAAATCACTAGTTGATATATTACATGTTGTCCTCTTAGAAATAGTTGGTCAAATTACAAAATTAAGGCATACAAAGTAGATATTCAAACAGTGAGAGTGTAAAACAGCTACACATGCATGAATCTCTACATGTATTTCTATCCTTTCTGTATTAGAGGGAAAAACAAAACTTAGCAAGACAAAACAAAACAAATTCCTATAAAAACATGAAACCAAAAAGTCGTATAAAACCACAGTACAAGGTGATCTACAATGGTTACTGATTATAGTGCATGCTAGGTGTAGGGAATTGATTTGGGATGGCTCATTGGGTCCTGGCCAGGGGTGCAGCTTATTCCAACAAAATCCCACAAATCTGCTCTGGAGAGGGAGGACCAACTGAAGACACTTTCGCTCCCAGTTCAGGTTCCTCCTGCCCGATTCCAACATGTGCCCATTTGGTTACACCCTTCCATTGTGTGTGGGGGGACTCATTCCCAGAACTGACCTTGGATTAATGAAGGTCTCTTCATGGGCTCTGCTCTCCATTGGCTCTCCAACCCCTGACTTCAGTGCTGCTGTGCTTCCTGTGAGTGGTGGCAGGAACGAGTTTGGGCAGCTCTGCCTGCCATTGAGGATTCAAGCTGGTGCAAACTTGGCAAATCACTGCAAAAATGCTGTGTCCTGTAATTTTTAGCTGTTTCAGTTGTAGTCCTGAGGTATTTGACAAGATTTTTTACATTTTAATTTCTTCCTGTGTCAAGAGGCTCCATCTCCCTCTGTCTGGGTCTCTCCAGGGTGTTTTATTCTGGCAAATGAGTTGTTTCTCCTGGGAAGCTTTGTATTTTGTTGCTCACTGATCAGCCATCTTGTCTTCTCCTTTGGGAAATTTGATTCTTTTCAATTATTTACATATTCCAAATATCACACTATTGTCTGATGAACAGAGCTGGCAAAAACTTTTCCACTCTGTTGATTGTCTCTTTACTGGTGATTTCTTTGTGCAGAAGCATTTTAATAAAATAAGATTCCATTTGTTAATTCTATATTTCCTATGCAATTGGAGTTATGTTCATAAACTATTTGCCTACTTCTACATCTTCATGAGTTTTACCTATTCCCTATTTCAGCAGATTTATTTTTTGTTTGAACATTTAGAGCTCTGATCCATTTCAATTTTAGTTCAATGTATGATGAAAGACATGGATCCAGTTTTAGTCTTAAGCATATAGAAAGCCAGCTTTTACAGCATCACTTATTAGATAGGCTATGTTTCTTCCAGTGAGAGTGTGTGGCCCCTTATCAAAGATCAAGTGACTGAATGTGTAGAGTTGTTTCTACATGTTGTAATTTATTCCACTGATCCTTGTTTTTGGTGAACTTTTTCCTTGTACCACTTTGTTTTTATCACTGTAGCTCTGTTGTACAATTTCAATTCAGGGATTGTGAAGCCCCCTGCCTTCCATTTGTTGCCTAGGATTGCTTTTGCTCTTCTAGGTCTCTTCTGGTTCTAAATGAATTTTGGTAATGTTTTCTCTAGTTCTGTGACGTATGTTATTGAAGTTTCTATTGAGATTGCATTAAATCTGTATAATAAGTTTGGGAGTATTGCCATTTTTACTATGTTGGTTCTTCCTAAGTAATAGCAAAGGATATCATTCCACTTTGTAATATCCATATTGATCTCACTTTTCAGATTACCATAGCTGTCAATGTAAGGATATTTAACATCCTTTGTCATATTTATTCCAAAGTATTTAATTTTTTAATGTTTTGAGAAAAACATGGCTTCATTAATTTTTTTCTCAGTAAGTTTGTTATTTGTGCACAATTCTATTGAATTTTGAGCATTGGTTGTTTTGTTTATTAAATCCAGAAGTCTTTTGGTAGAGTTATTGGGGTCTTCTATATAGAGTATCATGTCCTCTGCAAATCATGATAGCTGAAGTTCTTCTTTTTCTATATTTATTCCTTTTACTTGTTTCTCATTTCTAATTGTTCTGGTTGTTTCTAAAACTATATTAAATAGGAGTGGTGTTAGGGGATACCCTTGACTTCTGATTTTCAGTGTGTGACCATTTGTTTGTTTATTTATTTATTCACTTACTTATTTATGTTTGTACTGGAGATTGAATTTATCACCTTATGCTTGCCAGAAAGGCACTTGTGTCACTGAGATAAGTCCCCAGTCTTTTGTGACCATTTAGTATGATGTTAGCTATTGATTTGTCATAGATGGCTTTTATCAGATTAAGCTAAAGACCATATATTTTCAAATTTCTGTAGGGTTTTTTCATGAATGGATGTTGGGCTTTGGCAAATGATTTTCCTGTATCTATTGAGATGATCATGTGTTTATCTCTTTGGCTCTGCTGATAAGCTATACTACATTTATTGATTTGCATATGTTGAACCATTCCTGCATCCTAGCAATGAATCTTACTTGGTCATGGTGCATCATCTTCTTGATGATTTGTTGTGCTCTATGTGCCAGTATCTTATTGAGGATTTTTGTATGTATGTTCTTTAGGGAAATTGGCCTGTAGTTATCTTTTTTTTGTTCAATCTTTATGATTTTGGTGTCAGGGTAATAGATGCTTCCAGGAATGTGTTTAGGAGTGCTGCTTCCCTTTCCATTTCATTAAAGAGTTTGAGAAATAGCGGCCTTAGATTGTCTCTAAATTTTTTATACAACTCAAAAGTGGATCCATCAGAACCTGGCCTTTTCCTCACTGGTAAGATATTAATTACATTTTCATTTCATTAGCTGATATTGAGTTACTCATAATTTTTAGATCTTTTTGATTTGGTTTTAGAAATTCATTATTTATCATGGTATCTTTCCATTTCTTCTGTTTTCCATCTTATTAAAGTGCAGGTTCTCAATGAAGGTATCGATGATTTTCAGGATTTCATTACAGTCTGTTGTGATTTCAAATTTTCATTCCTAACTTCGATTTTGGTCAAGAAGAGAGTCTGAGAAAAGATCAGGAATAGTGATCTTGGACAAAGAAAAACTTCATTTATTTTCCAATAAAACTTCCTAGCATTCTATCTTGGAGATATGCATCTTTTGTGAGGAAGTTAGCATTTCCATAGACTACTTATTTACTTGCACAGATTTTATATTCATTTTTCTTTCATTAGCCAAGAAGAAAAACCAGATGATAGATTGCAAACAAATCAATAAATGTACCCCATATTCACATTATCAATTATGATTCTTTCTGAATCTAGTCCTCTGTTCTGAGCAATAAAGTATGCCAGAGGTTCAAACAAACTCAAATAATAATTACTTTGCCAGTCACCTTTTCCACAGTCCTGTTTGCTTTCATAATGAATACCAGTGAAGATGTTTGCATTTTTCCAAATTATCTTAAAGTTGTTTGATCTCCTAACAGTTTTCACTTCTGACAGTTTTATCATTGGTACTCTGTTACTACTGTGGGCAATTACACCCTGTACTTATTCTGACATTTAGAGAGTATTGAGAAATTACAGTGACATATCTTCAAGGACACAGTTGTCTGTCATAAGTCAAAAGGCCATTCAATGAACTCTCATATATTTTCTAAGGAAACTGGCTAACCTGACTCATTGTGGAGACCTAACTAGATCTTATTTAATGAACAGGGAAGATGCTCCAATGTAACATGAATGCTTTACAGTGAACAGCCTCTCAGGGAGCTATGAATTAACTTTTAACCAAGAAAATGGTTTCTCTGCTATCCAAAAGAAAGGACATGAAAACAGCCCAGATGCCTGCTGTGGAAATGTCTCTTTCACTGGTCCCCAAAATCTCCACTTGATGCCGACTGTCATCAGGAAAATCAAATGTCCCCCACTGGGTCACCTGGGAAGCTGGGATGTTAACTGTCAAGGGTCTGCGTGACAAAAGAGCTGAAACCAAAGGGCAAGAAGAGGCTGCATGTGGATAAGCAAAAGGGGCAGCATGAACCCCGACCCAGGCAGGCTTTGTGAATGTGCAGGAAGAAATATAGAGCCTCACAGGTGGCATTTGCCCTGGTCCTCAGTTTGTGGGAAGCACCCTGCAAATTCTCAGCAGAGGGAATGGCGGGAGCCAGAAGCTGGTTTCCAAGCTCCTTCTGACAACCTTCAGGTTTTACTTATTCAGATTGCACTTAAAAATAACCAGCAACCCAGAAGTCTCTTTTGTAGCCTTCCAAATTGGTCACCTTTCAAAGAAATAATTGGAGGCCGACTGAGAAAACAGCAGGCACTGGATAGATGCTTCTATGAATGAGTGAGTGAAATGAATGAACATGTGAAGGAAAGAATAAAAACGCCACAAATTCCAGAGTCTAAATCTGTAAATGACCAGAAAAGCACATTTCCTGAGGGAACTATTTCATCTCAATTTGAAGATACTAATTTCTGACCTCAAAAAGTCTACAAAACACATTCTACCATGTGGTGAACTCATGTTGGTAAAAATATCTTTCTCAGAGAAAACCTATTATTGGAAAAAGTAAAATCTAGTAACTTTTTCTCACCTTCTGTCTGAGCCTCATAATTTGTTTGATTCAAATGAGAGGCCCAGACCCTGCTAGATTTTGCCTGACATTACAGCCATTCATGCGAATTTCAGTCACATTTGACTTGTCTTTTCTTGTAAAAGCCATAGGTCCCAGTACACTTGTAGCATGCCCCAAATGGGAAGATAAATAAGAATTTCCAATGGTGCCAACTAAAATCCAAAATATGTATCCTCAGGAAAAAAAGAAAAATCCATGACTTACATATATGCAATATTTTTTATGATTCTGTTGCCTAGTCATGAAGATGTAGGTAGATACTAGAACAACAACAACTCCAATCTGGATAGAAGATACTTAAGGCTATTATAAAAACCTAAAGACACTGTATACAAATATCAGAATTTAATGTCTCAGACTATAAAGTGAGAACTTACATTATTTCCTTAAAAGAATTTAGGTTAAAGCTAATCTATGAGGGGGATTGAAGAGAACAAATTGCAATTCTTCCTTAGACAAACCACATCTAAAGCTGTTCCTCCTGCTGCATTCTGAAATGGATGCTTCATAGCCTTGATGCTGAGGGCATTTTGGCAAACAAAAATATACTCTGTAAATTGTGCAAGTTACATGAGTTTTATCGGTCCTTATTGCTGGTATTCTTATACTTAGACATTAATGGTGAACTAAAGTCATTTCAAGAAGACTGGGATTCCATGTGCTCCAATCCATTGCACAGATTACCTGTAACTTAAAATTTTTGAGGGAAGTAATATATTAATTGCAGGGCACTTTTTTAAAAAAGTTTTTTAGTTCTAACACTTTTTCTGCAAGCTTTAACTTAAGAGCCTTTGCTATTTTTTATTCTTAGATTCTATTTTTCATTCTCTATTAGTACATGTTTGCATCATGTTAATGACACACTCATCCCTTTCCCTTTCCCTTCCTCCAACCCTTCTCCCCCTCTGAATTTGCAAAAATTCTATTTCCATTTTATTCTGCAATTATTTTACTTCAAGTCCCTTTTTATTTCTTCCTTCTTCCATCCACCATCCCTCATTCCTCTTCCCATTTGAATGAGTTCTTCCTACTTCCTTATATCTATCTTATATTTTGCAAACTATTTTGGGTATAAATAATATGATATTTATTTATTATTTAAAGAGAAAAAACAGGAAAAAGGTAGAACTATTACAGAATTTCAAGAAAAGAAAATAAAAAGTAAGAAATCACTAGTTGATACATTACATATTGTTCTTTTAGAAATAGTTATTCAAGTTACAGGATTAAAGCACACAAAGTAGACACTAAAGCAGTGAGAGTGCAAACAGATCTGTTCAACAATCCAACAAGAACCTAGAAATATGGTTAACAATCCCACACATCTAAACATACATGCAGCTATATCTTTTATAGATGTTCCTATTTCCTCTTTTTTACAAGAGAAATTATACATTTTTAAAATTTTATTTAAAAAGAAGAAAAAAAGCAAAACAGCAAAAAAGGGTAGCAATAATACAGAATTCTAAAAGAAAGAAAGAAAAAGGAGAATGAGAAAAAGCTCCACTAAGAAATCAGCAATTTATAAATTACATACTGTCATCATGGATGTAGTTGTTCAAGTTACAAAGTTAAAGCATACATAGTAAATACTCTAAATGTCAGTCTACAAACAGTTATGCTTAAAGATCCAATAAAGATTCAGCAATATGGTCATCTATTTTACGCACTCAAACATAAATGAAGTTATATCCCCTAGAGCACTTTACTTTCCTCTCTTTGTTACAATTGCAATTACACATTTTGGGTTTTATTACACTTGTAGTTCTTATGTACTTTTTACACTAGAGACACAATATGATATTTATAAATATGATTCTTATTTATTTCACTAATGAGGATAGTCTCAACATGTCTCCATTTGCCTATGAAGGCCTCAACATCATTCTTTTATATACCTGAGTAATATTCCATTGTAAAAAAATGCCACAACTTTTTCATCCACTCTGCAGTTGATGGGCATCTTGGTTGTTTCCAGCATTTAGCTATCACAAATTGTGCAGCTATGAACATTGGTGCATATATATCACTGTGATATGAACTTTTCATTTCTTCGGGGAAAATACCTAGAAGGGGAATAGGTGGGTTGAATGTGGCTTCCAATCCTAGTCTACTGAGAATTATCCACATGGATTTCCATACTGATTGCACGAGTCTACATTCCCATCAACTGTCGAGCAGTGTTCCTGTTTCCCCGCAGCCTCGCCAACATTTGTTATCAGTTGATTTCTCAAAGGCATCCATTCTTTGTTGAGTGAGGTGGAATCTCAATGTTGTTTTAATTTGCATTTCTTGAATGGTAAGTTATGGTGAACATTTCTTAAAGTATTTATTTGCCATTTTTATATCTTTCTCTGAGAACTGTGTGTTCATCTCAGGTGCCCATTTTTAGAGAGCGTTTTTGAATTTGGGGGGCTTGATGTTTTTCAATTCTTTATATGTTCTAGACACAAGTCCTTTGTCTGAGTGGTTGGTGGTTAAAATTCTTTCCCACTCTGTGGGTTTACTTTTACTCTGTTGGTCATTTCCTTTGAAGTGCAGAAACTTTTCAATAATATGAGATCCCAGTCATTGATTCTTTGAAGGGTTTCCCATACAGTTTGCGTTTGGTTCATGAATTCTCTGCCTACCCCTATGTCTCCAATATTTATTCCTACCTTGTCCTCCAGTAGATTTACTATTTATGTTGTAATATTTAGGTCTTTGATCCATTTAGACTTTAGTTTTGTGCATGGTGAAAGGCTTGGATCTAGATTCAGTCTTCAGCATGTAGAGAGCCAATTTTTCAAACACCATTTATTAAAGAGACTATCCTTTTTCCAGTGGACAAATTTAGCCCATTTCTCAAATATCAGGTGGATGAATGTCTTTGTAGAAGTGCTTGCCTCTTCTAATCTGTTCCATTGATCCTCAGGTCTATTTCTTTGCCAGTACCAAGCTGATTTTATCACTGTGGCTTTATAGTACTGTTTCAAATCAGGAATTGAGATGCCTCCTGCCTTGCTTTGTTGCCTGGAATTGCCTTTGCTATTCTAGGTTTCTTCTGTTTCCAAATGAATTTTAGGAGTATTTTCTCTAGATGTGTGAGGTATCTCAATGGTATTTTCATTGGGATTGTATTAAATCTGTATAACAGTATTGGGAGTAAGGCCATTTTCACAATGTTGGTTCTTCCTAACCAAGAGCAAGGAATGTCCTTCCATTTTCCAATATCTTCTTCAATCTCCTTTTTCAGTGTAGTATAATCTTCAGCACATAGGTCTTTTACATTTTTAGTTAGGTTGATTCTTAAGTATTTCATTTTTTTACATGTTATTGTAAAGGGTGATATTTCCATAATTTCTCTCTCAGTGAGTTCTTTGTGTACAGGAATGCTATTGATTTTTGAGCACTGACTTTGTATCCAGCTACACTGCTGAACTTGTTTATTATTTCTAGTGGTCTTTTAATGGAGTTTTTTGGGGGGTCTTCTATATAGAGCATCATGTCATCTGCAAATCATGATAATTTAACTTCTTCCTTTCCTGTCTTTAGTCCTTTTAATTCTCTCTCTTGTCTTATTGCCCTGGCTAGCCTTTCCAGAACTATATTGAAAAGGAGTGGTGATACTGGACATCGTTGTCTTGTTCCTGATTTTAAAGTGAGAGATTTCAGTTTTTATCCATTTAGTAGAATGTTGGTTGTTGGTTTGTCATAGATGACCTTTATAAGGTTGAGGTCGATGCTGTGTATTCCAGGTTTCTGAAGGGTTTTTATCATAAACATACGTTGGACTTTGTCAAAAGCTTTTTCTGCATGTGTTGAGATGACCATGTGGTTTTTGTTTTTGGCTCTGTTGATGTGGTGTATTATATTTATTGATTTGCATATGTTAAACCATCCCTGCATTCCTAGAATGAACCCCACTTGGTCATGATGTATAATCTTGTTGATGATTTGCTGCATTCTATTTGCCAGTAATTTGTTGAGAATCTTTGCATCAATTTTCATTAGTGAAATTGGCCTATAGTTCTTTTTTGGTTGCATCTTTCTCTGGTCTTGATATCAGAGTAATACTTGCCTCCAGGAATGATTTATGGAGGATTGCTTTTTTTCCCAATTTCACTTAAGATTTTAAGGGCTACTGGCATCAAATGTTCTCTAAATTTCTTGTAGAATTCAGCTGTGAATCCATCATGACCTGGGCTTTTCTTTGTTGGTAACATTTTAATTCCATTTTCAATTTCAATAGCTGATTCTAGGTTGTTCAAAATTATTATACCTTCTTGGTTTAGCTTTGGTACTTCATATGTTTCTAGAAATCTGTCCATTTCCTCTGTGTTTTCCACTCTGAGTAGAGATTTTCAAAGTAAGTATTCATGATCTTTTGAATTTCCATGGGATCTGTAGTAATTTCCCCCTGTTCAGTTCTTATTGCATGTATTTGGATTTTTTCTTTCTTTCTCTTGATAATGTTAGCTATGGGTTTGTCAATATTGTTTATTCTCTTAAAAAACAGCTTTTTGACTCATTATTTCTTTATATTGGTTTTTTGCTTTCAATTGCATTGATTTCTGCTCTAATCTTTACAATTTCCTCTCTTCTATGAGCTTTGGGTTAGCTTGCTCTTCTTTTTCTAGATGCTGGAGATGGAGCATTCAGTTGTTTATTTGTGCTCATTCTGTTTTCTTGATATGACAGTTTATTGCTATATATTTCCCTGTTAAGACTGCTTTGATTGCATCCCACAGATTACAGTATGTTGTTTCTATATTTTCATTGTATTTTAGGTATTGTTTTATTTTTTCTTTAATTTTATCTGTAGCCCACTGGTTGTTCAAAAGGCTGTTATTAATTTCCATGTATTTATGTAGGTTTTACAATTTCTTTTGCCTTTAATTTCCAATTTCAGTGCACTATGGTCAGATATTATGCATGGTATTATTTCAATACCTTTGCATTTACTTAAGAGTGTTTTATAGGATAATATATGGTCTATTTTGGATAATGTCCCATGTGCACCTGAGAAGAATGTGTATTCTGATGTGGTTGGGTGGAACACTCTGTAAACATCTACTAAGTGCAATAGCTCACAGGTATGATTCAGTTCTGTTATTTCTTTGCTGACTTTTTGTCTAGTTGATCTATCTCTTTGTGTCAATGGGCTCTTAAGATCTCCTGTTATAATTGTGTTCTTGTTTATTTGGTTTTTCATGTTGATTAATGTCTGTCTGTCTTATGTAGTTGGGTTCTCCTGTATTTGGTGCATATATATTTAAAATTGTCAGTATTTCTTCTTGAATTTTACCACTAACAAGTATGTAGTGACCTTCTCTATCTCTTTTAATCATTTTAGGTTTGAAGTTCACATAGTCTGCAAATAGAATAGCTACCCCTGCTTTTTTCTGGGTTCCTGTTGCATGGAATAATCTTTTCCATCCTTTGACTTTTAATCTATCAGTTTCCTTTTGAGTCAGATGTGTTTCTTGTATACAGCATATAGTGAGTCCTGTTTCTTGATCCATTCTGTCAATCTATTTCTTTTTATAGGTGAATTGAGGCCATTTATATTTATGGTATCACTGATATGTACTGGCTCAACTTTGCCATGTTATATTCCAGTTGTTTCTTTCTATTTTTCCTCTTATTTAATTGCTTATCCTGTCTGGTGGTTTCTTTCTGTTGTTGTTTTCAGGATTGTGGTCATTTTTATCTCTGTCTAGTATGTCTTTCAATACTCTTTCTAGGGTTGGTTTGGTGGACATGAATTTCTTCAGTTGTTCTTTGTCATGGGAGTATCTTGTTTCTCCATTAAATTTGAATGAAAGTTTTGCTGGGTACCTCAGTCTGGGTTGAAGGTTGTTTTCTTTCAGGGCTTGAAATACCTCACTCCAAGCTCTTCTTGACTTTAGGGTAGGTGCTGAAAAGTCTGCCATGATTCTGATGGGCTGTCCTTGACAGGAGAGTTGTGTCTTTACTCTGACAGCTTTTAGTATTCTGTTTTTATGCTGTATGTCTGAGATCTTAATTATTATGTGTCTGGGTGTGGATTTATGTTGATTGTGACTGTTTGGTGTTCTATATGCCTCACTTATCTGCATATCAAATTCTTTCCCCATGTTTGGGAAATTTTCTCCTATTATTTCTGTAAATACTTTATGTATATTATTTGCCTGGACGCCTGTATCTTCGCTAATGCCCATTATTCTTATATTGTTGCTCTTGGCATCATCATGGAGCTTCTGGATTGTCATTTCATGCTGCTTTGTTATTTTTAAAAGTTCTATCCTTTCCTGATAACTAACTGTGATCCTGTCCTCAAGGTCCGAAATCCTATCTTCAACTTCCTTTAGGTGGTTTTGCATGCTTTCAATAGAATTTTTTGTTTCTTGGATGTCTCTTCGAGTTTGTTTCGTGCATTCTGCTTGCTTTCCATATTGTTCATTCAAAGTTACAATCATTTTACCATGCTTGTGTACTTTTTTCTCTAGTTCTTCTTTCGATGCATTCAACAACTCCTTTACTATAGTTGTTATTTCTATCTTTACATGGGAGAGTACTGCTAATTTGATTTCCTCTAAAGCCTGAGGCAGTTGTTTTTTTTTTTTATTTCACTCACTATCTTTTCAGAGATTCCCTGTCATGCTTTTGGGCTCCTCTATTTCAATGTCTCCTATACTTGCTTCTGGTGACTATAAATCTGAGACTACATTTTGCTTTTTTGTTTTGCCATTTTCACTCTGCCTGATGTTCTCTGTGTGTAGGAGGGGATCACACACACTCTTTTCAGACACACCAAAGTCTTACAGTTAGTTGGAGGGGGTTTTACTACTGGCCCTATTTATCCCCTGTACACCTCTATTTTAGGGGTATACTCACCACAGTGATACAGTTAATCCTCTGTATTCCAAGGTTCACCACCTGGGCTCAAAGTTCCAATTTTTTTCACACTAACTGGAGTCTGCTGAGGTCTTCTGATGTTCCACATGTGAGGGTGGGCCCAGCTGAAGCAGTCCAAGGCAGTTTTCATTCTCCGGTGGGCCTGCTAGATGTTCCTGGTGGCAGGGTGGGCCCATGGTGGAGGGTCCAGGCATCCTAAGCCTGAGGTGGGCTTCAGCTAAGTTCCCAGTGGCAGGGTGGGCCCACGGTGGAGGGTCCAGCCCAAATGAGGTTTTTTAATGGCCCCAGCTTTCCCTGAACATGATCAGAGCAGAGGCAACAAGGATGAAACCAAGTGTCTTTGCCATGTTTCCCTTTGAAAGAATTTTGCAGAAATGTGGCTTTGATATTAGGCCCCGCTGGAGCCTTTGGTCGAGCGAACTTTTTGTCCTTTGGCCCACTTCTCTGGAGCTCGCCTCGTCTGACTTTTTTTTCCTCTTCCTGGCTGGCTTGAGTTCTGTGTAGTGTGAACTGCAGGTAACAGATCATGCTTTGGCACTGGAAGAAGCAGACCTTCTCATAATATTTAAATTTGTGTGTTTGATTTGTTTCATTAAAATTATGTTCTCCAGATACATCAATTTAACTAAAAATGTCTCAGGGTTATCTTTCTTCAAGTCAGAGTAGTATTCTATTATGCAAAAAATAACACTTTTTAAATCCATTCTTTTGTTTATGGGATGTTTTGAAGATCTATCTATTATGAATAGTGGTGCTATAAACATAAATGTGCTTGTTAACACTGTGGTATGATGACTTTAACTCTTTCAGGAAGATTATTAGTAAAACAATAGCTGGGTCAAATAGAAATTCTAGTTTTAGTTTTTTGAGGAATCTCCACAATGCTTTTGTTAGGGATTGCACTGCTTCACATTCCCACCAACAGTAGATAAGTGTTCCCCTTTCCCTTCAGCCCTGACTATATGTGTTACTGGATAATTTCTTGATGAAAACTGTTCTATCTGAAGTGAGATGGAATCTCAGTGTTGCACTAATTTGCATTTTTTGACCTGTCCAAGAAGTTGAGCATTTTGCCTGTTTGTACTTCTTCATCTGAGAAATGTCTATTCAGATGGCCATTTTTGCATTGAGTGTTTAAATTTAGAGGAGTCTATTTTTTTTGCTTCTTTACATATTCTAGATATCAGTGCTCTATATAAGGGAGTAACTGGAAATATTATTTCCCCTTCAAATCCCTTATGATCTAATCATTTATTAACATCCCCCCAGAAAATTACTACAGTGAGAGGTGAGCCCTGAATATGTGTGTTTGGAGGAATTCTTCACATATGAACCATAACAGTGCAAAATCTTTCTCCAAGATACCTGGAACACACAAATCCAAATCAATTTAAGGCACTCTATGTTTAGTCCAGTTTGTCCCTATAGATATGCCCCAGTAAGCAGTGAAGGTGAGAAATTAATGATAATTTGCACACAAATACTTGTTCAGGTCAATTTTGCTGTGGTCAAAATCTACTGGAGAAAATATCACAGTGAAAAGCTTTAAGCCTTGAAATATTTGTCAGTGTCTAGCAAAGGCCCCAGTGATTTCAGCAGTATTAGACACAAAATCCTTAACAAAACTAGGATTTAGGACAGTCCCTAAAGTTCATTATAAGAAGATTTGAGAATCATGTTACCTAATGTCTCATGTAATGAAAATATAATTTTAAAATATGCTCATGCAATCTCTGTAAAAATAGCAACAGTGAGAGGAATTTCATTAAAGTACCATAATATTCCCTCATTGAAAGTTCAGCTTTCCCTTACCTGAAATAAATATTTTAAAAACTAGGGATAGAAGGGAACTTCACCAACCTGATAAAGAGAATTTATGAAGACCTTCCAGATACCATCATCCTAAATCACAAAGGAGTTAATAGATTTCCTCCTAAATCCTGAACAACACAAGAATGTTCACTCATGCCAATTCTATTGGACAATGCATTGTGGATTCTAGACAGGGATAATATGCAATAAAAAACTTCCAGATTGGAAAACAATAAGTAAAATTGTCTCTATTTTGAGATTATATGATTATATTATATTCCTATGAAATCTACCAAAGGAAAAAATAAAACAACAGCAGCAGCAGCAACAACAACAAAACATAATTGGAACAGCAGGATCACATGATAAAAGATCAATGTATAAACCTTCCTTGAAATACACAATGCACTAAACTGTAAGGAATGATAAATTTGACACATTTGCAGGGAAATGGATAAACCTTGTAAACATAATGTTAAATAAATCAGACACACAAACTTAACTACCATATCATTTCTCTCACATGACAAATTCAAAGTACAATAAAGAGAAAAATAAAGGATTTATGAAAGGAAACAAGCACATAGAGCTTTTGCAAAAGGGAAGGAGACCAAGAGTTTCAGGGGGAAAGTGGGTGGGGAAGTGGGGTATAAAAGATTTTTAAGATGTATCATGTACATGTACTAGTGACTCTCAATAAATATTTATGTGTCACAGAGAGTATCTAAAAAACAAAAATGAGGGGAGGATATCTAGAGAAAGAGGGAAACCTAAGAATGGGGAGGAAAAAGGAAAAGTTAAGATATACTAAGTATATGAACTTACTCCTTAAGATGTATATAAACATCATGATCTAGAAACACATACTGATAAAAATTAAGCAATACAAAAATTTATTTAAAATAATGCCATTTACAATATTATCAAAAATAATAAGACACTTAGGAGTAAGTACAAAATTTATCACATTTATAAAATGATAAACTACATAATATTTTTTAAAATAGAGAAGATCTAAATAACTGAGAGAAACTGAGCACAGAATGGAGGACTCGATGCTGTTAAAATGGTAATACTCTCCAAAATAATTTACAGATTCAATACAAACCCTATCAGAATCTCAGCTTACTTCTTTATAGAAAATGACAAATTGATTCTAAAATTCATATGAAATTTCAAATGTTATGGTTTGGATCAAAAATGTCCCCCCAAAAGGTCATTGACAGGTGGAGATTTTGGAAAGTGTTTGAATCAGGAGGGCTCTGACATCAGTAGTGGTTTCAAAATTTGATGGTATAGATTAGGAAATTGTAGAAACACTAGGAGTGGGTCCCTGTTAAAGGAAGTAGGTCACTAAAAGTATGCTTTAAAAGTGTTTATCTTGTGCCTCATGTATTGTTCCTTTTCTTTGCTCTTTCAATGCCTGATGTCCATCAAAAGTTAAGCCACTTTGCCCCACACAGGCACTCTATCATGATATTCTGCCTCACTCTGGTCCCCAAGTAACAAAGCTAAGCATTTATAGACTGAAGCCTCTATAACCATAAGCTAAAATAAATATTTTCTCCTTAGAGAAAAAATTTCTCAAGTAATTTATCACAGCACTCGAAAGTTAGCACAGCAAGCAACCCATAGTACTAAAGTAATCCTGTAAGAAAGAAGCAATTAACAATTTTTACACTTGCTGGTTTCAAACAAAAAGCAACAATAATCAAGACATACAGGCATAAAGACAGGCATCATATGTACCATCAAAAGAATTCAAAGTGCAAAAAATAGTCCATGTGTCCACGATCAATTCATTTTTGAAAAGGATGCCAAGAATATTGAAAGGGCAAAGAAAAGTCTTTTCAACAAATGGTGCTGAAAAAATTGGATAATAACATACAAACTAATGTACCTGAGCTCTTATCTTACAATATATGCAAAAGCAAATTAACTTAAATCAAATACTTCAGTACCAGAGATACAGCCTTAGAAAAAAATATGATGTCTCTTCATCATGTTGAATTTGACAGAGGATTCTTTAGATTACAACCAAAAATAAATAAATTGGACTTCACCAAAATTAAAAATATTCTGTCTCAAAGTGAAGACTAATGAAAAATGAAACACAAGCCACAGAATAAGAGATAATATTTGAAAACCATGAATCTTGTAATGGACTTGTACATAAAATATACAAAGAACTCAAAAATAGGGAACAAGTTATTTCTGAATGATATTGCATTTCTGTTTTTTAAATTTGAGGGGGGGACTTCCAAACTGCTACCCATATTACCTGTATTATTTTATACTCCCATCAATGGCTTTAAAAAGTTTCAATTTTTCTACATCTTCATCAACAGTGTTAAGTGTTCTTACCACAAAAAAAAATCAAAGGGACAGAAAAAGTCCTTGAGTGGTAGTGGATTCACTCATGTCATTGATCTGTTGCTCTGATCATTATGAGGATATTACAGGTATCTACATATGTCCAAATTCATCAAATTGTACATATTTAATACTTGCAGTTCTTTGTACATTAATTCATCTCCAAAAAAGCAAGTAAATGTGAAACAAATTTTTAAAGTTTGAACAAATGAAGTAATTAAACACTTCTCCAAAGTAAATACATGAATGGAAAAAATGACCATAACAAGATGCACCATATCATCATTAGTCATCAGAAAAACACAAATGAAAACAATCCTAGATGTGAAGGGTGTAAAGGTATCACTTAACACTCACTAGGATGGATAAAATCAAAACAACAGCTAACAGCATTTGTTGGTGAAGATGAAGAGAAACCAGAGCGCTTACTTGATGTTTCTGGGAATTTAAAAAGATGCAGCCATTTTAGAAAACAGCCTTCTAGTTCCTCAAATGATTACACAACGAGTTAGCATATTATCTAGCAGTTCTACATTTAAATATAACCCAAAGAAAAATTAAAATACACCCATATAAAAACTTCCACATCAATGTTTACTGCAGCACAATTCATAATATCCAAAAGCTGGAGCCATATCAAAGATGCATAGATGAATGAATGAGAAGATGAATGAATGAGTAAACATAATATATTATATCCACACAATGGAATATTAGTTGTTCCATACAAAGGAATGTAGTATTAATATATGCTTCAACTCAATAAACCTAAAAACATTAGGCTATGTGAAAGAGGCCAGACACTTCAGGCCACATATGATGTGATTTCATTCATACAAGTCTAGAATGGGTACAGAAACAGCACATAGATTAGGAGTTACTTAAGGTATGACTTGGGATGAGGTGAGTATAGGTAAAGACTGTAGAGTTGCTTTTCAAAATGATGAAAATATTCTGAAATTGAATGTGATTCTGACTGTACTTATCTAGGAATGTAGTCAAATCTACTGTATTATACACTTGAAAATGGATGGATCATATGGCATGTACATTATATAACACTGAACTTGTCTTTAAAAATTGAAAGAAAACTTGGTTTTGTAAATCCCCCTTTGTTGAATTAAAAGTTTGAACTCTAACAGTACTCTATTATGGAATTATAGTAATCTATTATGCCCAAAACAGTAATCTATTTTTTGGAGTGAAAAAATAAATAAAAGTTAAAGACAGAAGGAGTAAATCAATATTTTAATTTATTTTATAAGAGCATATAGGGGAGTGTGTACTAGAAAATTAGTAGTTAGAAAATTAGTAGTCAAGGCAATCAAAATCTTGCTCTTAAGGACCTTACATTCGTTTTTGCCTAGAAGAATTTTTATACTGTTTCCTGTGTGCCAGGTACTGTTCTAAGAACAATTATTTCCTTTAATTCTCACAGAACCCTATGAACTTTTATCATTCTCATTTTATATATGACAGTACAACTGAAGTAGAGTGAAGATAACCAATATGCCCACGGTCAGAAAGCTAGTAATACTCTGGATAATTGTGTCTGACTTCAGCTTTCAATGGTCCCTGCATTCATATACTCTGTCTGCCTCTCACTATCATACTCTAGAATTATGTATCTGAATTTTTATCAAATATGTTCTCTCAAATATTACTCAGACTCAGCATACTCAAAACTGTATTATCTCTTTCCAACCTGCTTTTTCTCTTACATTACCTGCATCAATGAACATAAACATTTACTTACCTTCACCTTCTCTTTCTAGTTCACACTCCTTGTTCTACCCCCTGTGTCACTTTTACCACTTGAGTCCACTGAGTTAGTCCACTGAGTTAGCAAGTTTGGTATTTCAGTACCTGGTATCTGGTTCATCTTCTCTACATCTATTGATATGCCTTGATTCAAGCCTCATATAGACTCCTTCAGCAGCTTTCCGAGGCTCTTGTGGTCCCCAGACCTGACTCCTCCCCATTCTACCTTACACAGTGGTGCTTGAGTGATCTTTCTAATGCTCTTCAGCTTTAAACTCTCCATCTGTAATCTTGACCCTGCTTTTTCATGACTTTTACACAAAGTACAAATCCTTAGTAGAAGAATCAAAGTTTTCCATCACTTGATCCCTGCCGAACTCTGCACATTAATTGCTTATTCCACTTTCTTCTACCTGATGTGCTCAAGGAAGCCATGTTGAGCTGCTTATATTTTCCCAGTCTAGCAAGTTGGCCTCATATCTCTTGGTACATGCTTCTACTTTTCTATTATTTTTTCTTTCAACATGCATCTTGGCAAGTATTTATATATCTTAAAGACTTATCTCCAGCACTGTCTCATCTATCATACTTACCTGGAAGCATATGATTCCCAGTAAACCTGACCAGACTCTCTTCTGTCTCCCTTTATAGCTGATATTCCTATTGAAGCATTTGTTATACATTTTCTCATGAACTATTTTACAAGGCTGTATCTCCTTACTACATTATAAGATCATTGACTTTAGGAACCAAGGCCTAGTTATTCCTGAATTTTGTTCTAGTAACATATTGTTTGATAAAGAATATCCACAATACCACTTATCATATGTCATGTGTTTATTATGTTCTAGGCTTGTTGTTTATCATGTCTCCGCTAAGTTACTTCATTTCTTAATCTTATTTTCTAGTCTAACTGAATGAACTATTCTATACATTTATGAATTTGTATTTCCCAAAAATAATAAATTAAGTGCGTTTAACTTAAAATTTAGATCTGATTATGAATGCTATAGAATGGGTCTCAATCCATTCAAACACAGACCTAAAATAATCCTATGAACTAATATATTTCTTTAGATCTTCAAGTATCTTTTACACTCAACATGTAATTTTGTCCTTATATCACCCAAGGATAGTACATAGGATGGAGATTACTGTTCACTATTTCACAAACAGGAAGAAAATATGGACAATATAATCATAGGTAAGTATGTGACAGAACAAAAACTAGAATTTAGTTCTCCTTTAGGTATTTTTCGATTGAGGTCCTGTGTGATAATCTCATTCTAAAATATGTGTCATTTAAATGAGCACATTTATTACAATTCTCTTGTGTTAAACCAATAAAAAGTTTTTGAAGTTAATTCCCATGGCTTGGCCAATACTGGTTTTGAACATTCTTTTCATTATTTTTAAGTCTTCAAACTTTTCCACTCTCATCCTGAGGAAGTGTTCTATATTTTCTTCATTGTTTACAATTAGACGCCATTACAGGCTAAAAGTTTCAGGTGAAGTTAACTGCCTGGTCTGCCAACTTCTTAATGATGCCCAGTGTGGCATCTTTGAGGGCGTATAAGAAATAGTTTTTAATTGCTCAACTTTGAGCAGTGCACCAAGGCTAATCATGCCCCCAGAGCCTGGAAGAATCTCTGCGACACAAAGCTGTTAGAAGTGTTTTGTTTTTTTCTTACACCAACCTACAGCAACACAGGAGAAGAACATTTCAACATAATATGGAAACATCATTTTTGACAAATTTCTTCAGAAATTTGAGAAGTTTAGATATTCAGTCCCTTCTTGTACCTCATGATGCTTTTCATTCTGCTATTCTATGTCTCTTAATCCATGGTCTATGCCTACTTCATAATAGAAGAGAAAAGAAGAGAGTAGAGTTGTCACTTTCTACATTAGGATGATAGATCTGTGCACAACTCTAAACAGGGACCCAAAGACTATGATAAAGAATTACTTAGAATTGAAATTAAGTGTTAGATCTCTGACATTAAATGTACACTTTCTCTTTCCCTCATCCTCTAAGAATTTTTCTAGATTTACTGAATAAAATCTTCTACTGGTGACAGTCTTACCCAAACAGAGAGGTGTATTCCAATCAGCCCTCACCCTGACTCTTCATTTTCCCCTTGCCTATGACAATTTATGCTATTCCCTGTCCTAAGACCCTCATTTGACTGCCAGGGAACATCACTACTATAGCTAAAGAGCTTATTAGTGTTTGCCCCTTCACATTAACTCAGATCTGCTCTGGCACCTTTTTACTAAGACTTCAACTAACTTCTTTAGTCATTTTCTATACACAAATGAAGATATTTAGGACTTACTGTCAAAAGAAATGTTTTGGATACAGTTTCTTTAATAAAGAATGCCATAACTGGAATATACCTCAGCAATCATCTGTACAGCCAAAGAAACAGGCCCAGAAAGTTGAAGTGATTTTCCCACAACTAGACAGCTTGTATTAGTTTTTCCCTTCTGACCAATTTGAGAAATGACATTAGAGATGCATTCAGTAGTCATGAAATTAACTGCAACTCAATTGTCCTCATAGGAAATGGTGCTCATCCTAAATATAACTATGGCAGTGAAAGATCAGTGTTGGTACCCATATTATGCCAAGCAGAGCTAGCCAAGGAGCGGGACAAAATAGTGCTGAGTACAAGATCTAAGACATTTGTCATCAAAGTTAGCACCAAGCAAAATACCATATGGATAATTTCTCAAAGGTCATTAGTCTGGAAGTAAGAAACCCTGTTTTTTAGTTTTCTCTGTTTTCAATTAACTATGTGTCCTTTAATAAAGTCACTTGATAGATTTAGGCCTCTGTTTTCTCAACTATAACATGGTAGTGATTTATGTGGAGGTCTTTAGAAAAATAAAAAATAGCTAACTTGCCAATATTTGAGACTCTCCATGTGTCAGCACTGTTCCAAAAATTTAACATATATTCACTCATTCAGTGAACAAGAAAAATGAGGTCCACATTCTTTGGATTACTCAGAAAATTTAGTAAGCCCCTAAGTACACAGCGATAACCACTATCCTGGTTGCCTCCTACCATCTTATATTGTGTCTACTGCCACTATCATTAAGTGCTAAATGGATAGAAAAACAGTGATCTGTCCTCAGGTTAGCTGTAATATAGGTGGAGAGCCAGATAATATTGAAATACAAAATAACCAAAGAACTAGGCTGAGACTTAGAAGAACATTGGGTAGATTTTGGCTTCTCAAATTATCAGAAGATCTGAATTGTGAGTGCAGAAGGAGTGGGAGTATTTGCATAGCAAAGAAGAAACTAATCTGATTTTAATGAAGAGATCGTGTTCAGGAGTCAAGGATGACAGGAGGAAGCAGAATCTATAACCCATCCTGTGTCACTGTGCTGTTTACCTGTATGCTACTTGCCACATGTGCATATTTATGTTCCTGATAGCTTAGTCAGTACTAGTTTTCCCCATCAATCAATAAGCTCCCCAACAATAGAAACTATGTCTGGCTTGTTTTTCTTCCATTGTATTCTCAGGGTCAAGCACATAGCCTGACAATCATGGTTGCTCATAAATATTGGTTGAATAAATGTATTTATGTGAGAGTGAATGAATGAATAAATGAATGTTAATAACAGATGAAGAATTGACATTGTTGACCTATAGTGTCACATGAGGAAATATAGACATGATACAGTTGACAAAAGACCCCACAGAGGCAGTTGTAGCAGCGAACGTTGTTGAAAGTGGGCCTGGAAGGCAAACATAAGGGCTATTCCAACATAAGGATCGGTAACATATGAGCTCTCTGCTGTGCACTCTCTATGACAGCTGTCCCCTGATAAACATTTCTCTATCAGCTGCAGGCTCAGTCTCAGTACTGATTTCATACAAAAATAATGGGAAGAGACTATGGACTAAGATAAAAAAGAATTATTTCTCACTTCTCTGGAAAACCTAGCAAAGGTGTATGAAAATCTCATGAACTCACAGGTCTCTTGGTTTTCTTTATTTGTTTTCCTTACACAAAATGCCACTTTGTGTATGTTTTCAAACAGCTCTGATTTGACAAAATTTAATTATTTGTTTGGGATGAGATCCCTAAAGCTCTTGGAAATTAATTACTTTTTTCCTTTGTGAAGATCAGAAACTTTGAACTCTACTCATGAGACAAATGAACTGGTAGCACTTAGGAACTCCAATTTATATAAGCTACTGTGCAGCTCATAAATTTAATTCCTGCATTTGGAATTCAATCTGGAAATGAATTGGACCCCAGACATTATGTATAGGCCAAGGACGTAAGATTTATAGATTTAGTTCCAAACATAACATGCTCCAAGAAATAGAGGCTGGGTGACAGCTTCCAGATAAACATATAGATGAGTGAATTTGAGACTAACTGGAGAAAATAAGAGATATAGTACAGTTTCTACAAACTGCTCAATGAAATGCAAGTTCTTGTCAGTTATATTTTCAGTATAAGTGAGTATCAACCAAAAGGCTTTATTTGCTTCCATTCCAATATAATGCTGTTTAAATGCTTGAGCCCATTTTTCAGCATGGTGTGGGGGGAGAGGGAGAGAAAGAGAGAGAGAGAAGCATTAGATATTTCTCCTGTCTGAGGGATGCACAAAATCTTGGTGGTATCAGATTCTAAATTTTCATGCTCCAGCACTTAAAATGCACATGGGAGATGAAGAAAGAGTAGGAAATTGGTTAAGGTATGTACAGAGCCCTGGGTCTGTTGTGAAAGTCATCCAATTTAGTTTAAAGTCAGGGTGTAAAAGTGTGGTTATTGTTTCCCTGCTTTTAACAAAAGGGACAATTTGGTTTAGTTAGGTTCCAGGTCACCAAGATAAAATTATAGATAAAAGTTGCCAAAAAGACACAAGATACCTAAAACAGTGAGTTTCAAATTGAAATAACCCAAAGGTCTTAAAGCAGGGTGTTCAAGTGATCTCTATCCTCCACTGGTTATAACTTTTCCAGGCGAAATTGAGTAAGACTATATATGCCTTAAAGGTCGGTGAAGGAAGCTTTCACCGCAGGACTTAAATAATTTAATTAGATATCATTACCAAAGGCAGCAGATAAAAGGGTTTTTCAGTTGATGTTTGACCTAGCCTAAAACATTTTTCTTTCTTCAGAGGTGTGCAGGCATTTGAGAGTTTGAGAATTTGAGGTTTTTGAAATCTTGCCAGGAGAGCTTGACAGTTCCAAGTTAAGTATGGGAGGATTGTTCTTTGTGGCAGTTCCATTCTGCTCCTTCTATTGGTACATGCGAGTGACCTGCAATGGTGAGTAGGTCACAAGACAAAGTTCTAATTTCTTTTTTTCCTCCTTTTCTCATGTATTGCAGTCGCTAATAATCTCTTTGCCATAGCCAATCTCTAGGAAGGCAAGTGAAAGATTTTAGGCAAAAAGAATTTAGGGTGTGCACATAATTGCAGGTAACAAGACTAAGATAGGAAACATTTTGGGATCAGGAATCTTTTAATAATAATTCTGGGGTGAGACCTTCAGCACAATCTTCAGAGGGAAGGACCAGACTAAATGAAAAGTAGTTTCCTCAATTTAGATGCTGAGTAGCCTTTTAGTCTGAGAGGGAAATTGTCATCAATTTAGTTTCGTGGATCCAAACATAGTACTAATTGAAGCAAGGTCTTGGGTTCAATTTCAATGTCTCAGTAAGCTTATCACCATTTCAAAACAAGCCTGTGCCACAGTTACAAATTTATCACCCGTTTTTAGTCAAATGTCTTATCAATTTATTCTGCTGGGCTCACAAGGGTTGAGTGATAGACTTTCTCTAACTCCTGTTTCAATACTGGAGAAACAAAATACACCCTGTGATTCATTAGGCATGACAGACTTGTATAAAGGTAGAAAACATCTATTTAAAACATTTAATATTTAACTGCAGAAGCAGTATGCTTTATAGAATTCTAAGAGCAACAGACATATTTAAGTGGCATAACTGTAGATATAGCTCAGTGGCTCAGCTCCTGCCTAAAAAGAGAGAGGTTGTGAGTTTGATTCCAGGTACCAAAAAATAAATAAATAAATAAATAAATAAATAAAAAGATGGCATACAATCAACTATTTCTATATGAAACAAGTTCTTCCTTCCACATGCAGTCTTCCCTTTTTAGATATTCCACCTATTAATGGCCCACGTGTAGACAACTGGGAGCTAACTATACTCCCAAATGTACCAATTTAAAATATAACAGGCATCAAGCCATGGCTTCATGTAGCCATTTGATGCTTTATGCACTCTCATTCCGTGAGATGATGTGCCAGGGTGGAGGCAGTCCAGAACGAAGTTCCCTCTTGGTGTCCTACAAGAAATGAAGCCAAATACAGCATTAAGTTTCTCGAGTGCTGAGGACACTCCTACAAAGGCAGACCATCATCTCCTCCATCTCTTATATATTCATTTACTTCTTTGTGAGTGCCAATCACTTTCATATCCATATATTTACCTTTCTTGTGTACTGAGAATGTCTTAGAGGCTGAGTAAGGTAGAGAATGAGACAAAAGGATAGGTTTCCTGGGGGGACAGGTTGTGGAGAGGCATATCCATGAAATCTTCTTTCCCAAATACTTAAGGCCAAATGAAATTTGAATCTCAGAGGTTAAAGAAGTTCCATCCCTTACCAAGCCCCTCTTATAGCCCACATGCCTCTCCAAAAGTGGATGGAAATTACTGGATTCCTATTACTCTGATAAGCATTTTCTTTTCATTTCATCTATGAAAAATTAGAGAATTCTACCCTGTTAGAGTTAGGAGAACCGTTAGACATCATTTGTTTTAACCAGATTGCAGATGAAAATTTACATCACGTGAGGGTAAGAAACTTCACCAGAGATGTTTCCAGGGACAAACAGAAGCTTTAAAAAAGGCATTACAAAAAGAAATGAGAGTTAGTCTCATGAAGGAGCACATATACGTTAAGGAGTGCTTGGCATATAAATTACAATATCAAAGGAACAGTTGGATAGAAAAAGAGATTACCTTTACATATGGAACAGCCCCTTTCACACATTCATTCGTCAAAGAATTATGGACCACCTAGAATGAACCAGGTGCTATGCCAGGTTTAGGGCATAAAGTAATGAAAAAGAAAAGAGGAAAAAAATCCCCAATTGATTTAGTATTCTTTCTAGTTGATAGAGGCAATCAATAAGCAATTAATAGAAAAAACATACAGCATGCTAGAGGTAATTTTATGAATTAAATAATGCAGAAAAGAAGGATGCAAAATATTAGGAAATAAAGATGAAATGCTAGACAAGATGACTCAGGATCAACTCACTGAAAAGATACCTTTTGAGTAGAACAAGAATTAAACAATGAAGGGTGTTGGGTTTCATAAATATGGAGCAGCAATTGTTTCATAACTATACAACAGCATGATCAAAGACTCTGAGAAGTTCATCTGTTGGGTGTTAAGGAACAATAGGTTGGCCAATGTCACTGGACCAAAGAGAGCAAGGAAAAAGAACTAGGAAATGGAATAAGAGAGGTAGGCAATGGGGAAGTAAACCATATAGGTTCTTGTGGGTCATAGCAAGGAGACTGGTGTTTAATTATGTTTGAATGGGAAGTTGCAGTTAACAATATGGTATTACATACTTGAGAATGTGTTGAGAATAGATTGTGCCTTGGAGGGCAGGGATTGGGATTATCTTTTTGTGCAGTACTGGAGATTTATCCCAGAGTCTCAGGCAAGCTAGACAAGTATTCTATAGCATACCCAAGAGGTAGATTATTTTGTTAAATATTCTTATCATAAAGATAAGAGAAAAAGAAAGTTTTAGAGGTGATAGCTAAACTTGTATCAGTGTGAGGGTTGGGCTGTGTAGTGCTGGGGATGGAACCCAGCATCTTGAACATGTGAGGTGAACACTCTACCACTGAGTTTCATCCCTTACCCTTATGGCATTACCTATGATGACTATTTCAGGGGTGTATGTTTATCTTCACACTCAAAAGATGTATACATCAAGCATGTATATATTTATATCTCCATCATGGTTCAAGCAAAAAAGAGAAAAATTTTAATAGGCAAGTGATCTGATCTAATTCATAATTTAACTTCATCCTTTGAACTGAATAGAGGTAAGACCAACAACAGGGGAACCAGTAAAGAAGTTGTTGACAAAATCCAAGTCTGTAATGGTTATGTCTTAGAATAAAAGATGATCATGCAGGTGTCAAGAGCAATGATGGGTTCTGTATAGTACTCATGAGTGCTTGGAATTGCATATATTCATTTCATATCGATTTGATCTCTGTAATTCCCCAAGCACTGTTCTAAGTGTTAGAGATACTTGAGTAAACAAAGCAGGCAAGGTCTCTGTCCTCAATAAATTTACATATTGGAGGAAAATACAGATAATAAGCTAATCATTAATATAATTTTAGATATTAGAAAAAGCTATAAAAATAAATTGGAGTGAATTGAAACATAGTGGTGAGGGTGAGAAAAATGAGTCTTTCTCAGTTGGTTGTGCACTCAAGCCCTCCTCTTACCACTGATGCTTTTATAAACATCACATTTTCACACTCTTAACTACGGCTGAGCCACCATAGCACATAAAGTACATGAGAATCTATAAATGTAACTTCAATGGCTGGACATTAGCAGGGACTTCTCTCACACCTCAAAGGTTGAAGGAACTTGTCCCTTTATATAATACTGGTTCAGATCAAAGAAGTAATTTGCAGTATCTACATCAGACACTGTGGTTGTTCCTGATGCTGTGGGAAATGGAGGCCATATAGTTAGGAGTTAGCCCCAAGATCAAGCAGAATTAGGTGTAACAGCTCCTCTGTTAGCTAAAGTTTAACTGCTTCCAATTTCTCTTGGGAAAAGTAATACACATGCAAGAGTCAGGAAGATGGCCACCCTTTATTCTCTTTTTAGTTGGGACAAAATATTCTAGAAGGCAACTGGAGGAGGAAAGCTGGAGAATTTCATAAAATTGCCTTCAAAAGGGTAGAAAGATTTCCATTTTCCTGAGGGCAAGGAGGAGAGGTCTGTTTTCATTCTAGAAATTCCATTTGTATTGTGTCTCTTCTGAATAGGACAAAGATAAAGATGCTGCACACCCCAGTTCTTTCCACCTTTCTCACATCTCCTATCTTTCTTCTCGCTCTCTTAGGGGACACTAGGCAGCCCTGTTGACCCCTGTTCAATGGACTGTGGCGAGAGAGCAGGATGGCCACTGGCAATGCCTCAGCAGTGTTTGAGTTTCTCCTCATTGGCATCTCTAACTATCCCGAGTGGAGGAGCACGTTTTTCACATTGGTGCTGATAACATACCTCAGCACATTACTAGGAAACGGACTTATCATCTTTCTTATCCACTCTGATGCTCACCTCCACACACCAATGTACTTCTTCCTCACGAACCTGTCTTTCTTAGACATTTGCTATGGAACAGCCTCCATGCCACAGGCCTTAGCACATTGTTTCTCTAGCCATCCCTACCTCTCTTACCCACGATGCTTGATCCAAATGAGTATCTCCTTGACCTTGGCCACAGCAGAGTGTCTCCTCCTGGCTGCCATGGCCTACGACCGTGTGGTTGCCATCATCAATCCCCTGCGCTATTCTGTGATCATGAGTGGCCCAGTATGTGTCTGGCTGGCTGCCACCTCATGGGGAGCATCACTGGTGCTCACTTGCATGCTCATCTTATCCCTGAAGCTTCACTTCTGTGGGGCTAATGTCATCAACCATTTCGTGTGTGAAATTCTCTCCCTCATTAAGCTGGTCTGTACTGATACCAGCCTTAATGAGCTTATGGTCCTTATCACCGGTGTCTTTACCCTGCTCCTACCATTTGTGTTTGTACTCCTATCTTACATCCGAATTTCTGCTGCTGTCCTAAGGATTCACTCAGCACAGGGAAGGCTCAAGGCCTTTTCCACTTGTGCTTCACACCTGACAGTGGTGACAATCTTCTATGGCGCAGCCATCTCCATGTATATGAAACCTCAGTCTAGGTCATCCCCTGACAAGGACAAGTTTATTTCAGTGTTTTATGGGGCTTTGACACCCATGTTGAACCCCCTGATATATAGCCTAAGGAACAAGGATGTTAAAGGGGCAATGAGGAAAGTTATGTCAAAAATGGCATATGCTTCCTTCACCTCTAAAATTCTAAAATAACACTCAGGTATGTTATTCATTGATGAGGAAAGTGTTTAAAGGAATCTGACTTTACTTTTGGAAGCAAAGATGATTGATATGTGAATCATTTCAACAGGTGCTCCTACCCCAGAATGTTCCTCCTGAGATTTGAATTTCCATTAGAGATACTACCATTTGTGCTCTTTCTTTGCAGATGGTGATGTTAGTGGTCATCCACTAGGTTACTTCCTTTGTGGTAAATGAGCTATTCAGTATCATTTGCTCATTGACAGAAAGAATCTCATGACTGTCAGCAGCAAGCAAAGCATAACTAAAACTGAAAAATAGGACAAAGAGTGCTGTAATAAAAGGTCAGAAGACAAAGGCCAGAAAATTTGTAACCTCTTTGAGGACAAGTCTTGTCATGTGAGCACAAATTCCTTGTTCCACTGAACCTCAGAATTATGGAAAATTTCTATCATAGCTATTTCCTACAGTTTAATAAGGTATTTTTCTATTTTTGTTTCTTTGTAATCTATTAATTGCTTTTTAGCACTAATATCTCTATAAATTGATAATAAAGACAGCACCATTTCCCTTATACTCCCATATTAACAATGAGGAAATCGAGACCCAGAGAAAGTGTTGAAACATTTCTAAAGTCATGTGCAATTAGCAGTAAAGTCAAATTAAAACTTGGATCACATCAATGCCATATCTGAACTTTTTAAAGTAGGTCTATAATTTCAAATAAATTAGAAATATAGCTAATGTTTATTGAACACTTACTACATGCCAGATGCTGATTTAACCTCTCTGAGCATTAGGTTATAGAACTCACACAATGACTCAGTGAAGTAGTACTATTTTCAACCCATATTGAAAATGAAAAAACAGAGGCTCATAGGATCTATGAGAATTGCCCATGACTACAGAGCCAGTTAGGAGAAGGGTCAATATTAATGCGAAGTCTGGTTGATTTCAGGTCCTATGTACTACAGCTGAACTATAAAGGACCGTGAAACTTCTATACAGTGACTTTTCATCAAGTTTATTGTGATATAATTTATAAATATATGTTATCCAATTACAGTGTGCAGTTCTATAAGGTTTGACAAATGCCCACAGAAAAACCATGTTGCTCAAGGGACTTGAGAATTACATTACTTCCAAAAGCCTTCTTGTGCCCTTTTTTCATCCATCCATTCCTCCATTCCCAACTTTTGGAAACCAGCAATTTTATTTCTTTGGCTGTTAGTTTTCATTTCCTAAGACCACCTATAAATGAAATCAGATAATATGCCCTCATTGTGCCTGGCTCCTCTTTCTCAGCCTACTTCTGAGATCCATCCATGTTACAGGTATCAGAAATGTGTTTATTTCTATTTTTAGATAATGTATTTTTCACAAATGTACCATCTCTTTTTTAAAAAATTTTATTCCTGGTGATGGACATAATGCAATGGCTTTCAAACTATAATTTTCATAGTCCTGTGGGTTCAGTTGTGGCTCCTGGAGCCTAATAACAGGGATAAAGTTTCTGTGAACAATTTCATTAGAAAAGCCAGTCTTGAGGTAAAAGGAAAGGGGTCAGAAATTTCCAGTCTTCCTTAAGATTGTGAAACAATTAGGAAGCAGATCTGAGGCAGAGACTCCGATATTCTGCTTCTGGTCACAGTTCAGTTAAGGCAGTTCCACCAAACATGATGAAGTCACATTTCAAGGGTCTGATAAGGAGCTGGAAACAAACAGGTAAAAAACCAATTTTATAAAACACCTACATGTGAGGCAAGGAGCTACTGGACCAGTGGGTCCTGAGTGCATTCCTGTCATTCCAATAGTTGGGGCTCGGGTTATCTTGCATAATACCGCAAAGGGAGTCTCAGGCATACCCAGGGACTGTTGCACACTAAATGAAAAAATAGAATAAATAAATCATTTGTCAAAACAACTTCATTTCAAAATAAATGCAATATATTGTCAAATTTTGTCTATTATACATTTTATTTCAAGTATTTTATTATTATTTTAGTTGTGACCATTTATGATACCCAGCATGATAATTTGATACATGTGCACAGTGTGTAATGATCAAATCCAGGCCCCTGTAAATCCCACTCCATACACTTTCAAGCTCCTTATGTAAACAGCATCTTGTGTAAACTCTCATCTATGTTATCATTCTTAAACCTTTGTTTAACACTTAACAATGGTGCATGTTATGGATTAAAAACTGGTGGTCAGCTTAACACCAGATGAATTGAATCAGCATGGTGCTAAGTGTAGATGGTCCACCTGAGGAAAGTTGCCAGCATAAATAAAATTGTGAAGAAGTAATAGGTGTTGTGGGTTTCTCTAAGTATTGCTGTTCTGAACCATTGGTTCTCCTGGAAGAGCTCGTGACTGGCTTCCCCAGTGTGAGTTCAACTGTTGTCATCAGAGGAACTCAGGACCTTGTTGGCAAGAGTGGTTGTGGTTCACTTTGAGGGAGCTCTGTCCTTACATCAAGTATCGCTTCCTGGTTTCAGAGGGGAATATGTGTGCCTTTTAATCTCCAAGAGAAACTTGTCATGCCGACTTTCTCCATATACTTGACTGTTCTCATCATCAAAGGAGCTCGGGACCCCCATGTCGCTGAGGACGGCTCTGGTGCTTTTCAGGGCAGCCCTGGTCCTCGTTTTGAGCATGACTTCTCCACTCAACTATAGAACCCTCAACCTACAAGCACAACTCCTTCACCCTGCTGTCATAGACTTTCTAGCTTCCAACACTGACCTTTGGGCCTTCCCAGCACAGATCCGTAAGACAGACTGGTGTGAGTCCTTGTGGGCTCTAGACCTCCAGTTGGACTTGTGGAAGACATTGTCATGGGCTCTAGGTTTTCATTTAGACTCATGCAGGACATCGCTGTGGGATCCATGCCCTTGGCTGAATATTCTGCGTCTTTAGTGTTGTGGACAGATTTGCTGAACTTTCTTGTGTTTAACTCTGGGTGTCCATCATAAAAACATATTATAAATTCTGTGTCCTGATTGTAATTGTTCTCCTCACAACCCCTGACTACAACAGTGCATATTCATTTTAAAAAGTGCCTATTTATGAGGTATAATGTAATGTTTCAATACATGTATGCAATATATTGATCAAATCAGAGTAATTAACATTTACATCAAGCTTCTCCCCTATTGATTTATAAAATATGACATAATAAGCTACTGTGACCACAATCCCATAGCTGTGCTGTAGAACACTGTAACTTATTCCTTGCACCTAACTGCGTTTGGCTATCTGTTTACAACCACCCTTTATTTCCCCTCAACCCATCCTTTAGTAATCACATTCAGATCAACTTTCTAAAAAGTCTGTTATACATTTTTAAAGCATCAGTAGATTAATTTCAGGGTCCCAGTGAATCAAAATCTGTGCATTTTCATTCCCTTATATAAAATGGCACAGTGTAAGCATATAACCCACATCTATGTATTTTATCTCTAGGTTACTTATAATTGCTAATACAGTGCAATTATTATGTAAATAGTTGTTATATTGTATTGCTTAGAGAACAATGACATGAGGAGAGCATCTGTACATATTCAGTACGGATGCATTTTTTTCCTAATATTGCAATCCACAGATGATTGAACCTATGAATAAGGAACCCATAGATACAGAAGGCTCACTCTGGGGTACTGTTAGCTACTGAAACCATATCTTAATATCAGTGAAAACTACTAAGGAAAATAAAAAGATAATTTGATCTTTAATGTATTCAGCAAAAAAATATTAAATTTCTGCTTTCATCTGAGAACTATGCTAGGTTCTAGAACAAGTTTCATATTTTGCACCAGTGTTCCTTACTACTGAGATAAACTTTACAAATTATTATGGTGAAATGAATACAGATTTTTGAAATTGGTCAAACATTAAAGAAATGAAAGAAATCTTTCAGGTAGAGAAAAACTCAGAAATTAGGAATGTTAAGAAGTCTCATTCAACAATCCTAATTCGTTCCACTTGTCATTACAGGTCATTTTAAAATTTAAAACAAGAGTGATAATTTCCCTAATGGTGCTCTTACCACAAAATGCTATGTATGTCACTAAATGTTTTATCCCTTTATTCACTTGGTGGTGCAGGTACATAGACAGAGCCCAAGTTTCTGGGCTGCAGAATTGATTCTGCTACAAACTAGCCATGTAACGTTACTTATATCATTCTGTGGCCTTCATATTTGTTCATCAATGTAACAGGAAGCCTGTGTTTAGTTAGCCAAGACTTCTACAGTTCTAGCATTCTGTGTCTAGTTGTTATTTTTCTATAGGTTTTCTTCTTTCCTTTAAGAAAAAGGAATCATATCATTAATTTATTCTGCAACTTGCTTCTTCCACTTGACAAGATATCATGAACATATATGCAGATCAATATATAGAGATCTATCTTCATGACTTTAAGTATTAGCTTTGACTGAAAAAGTAGGCAAACACAAAAGCTAGTTAACATGGCTGTTGCCCTTCTAGGTTTAACAATCTGTTTTGAGGTGTTTAAACTCTAAAAGCTATCTGATTCAACATTGATATTAATGTATTTCAAATACAGAAATGAGCTCTGTGACAGTATGTGAAATGAAATCAAAGTTGGATGTTTGGAAAACTCTAAGGTTGACTATCGCTCCCTTATTTGACCAATCACAGGGATCCTGAGAAACCTTCCTCTGTGGCCACCCCCAATCGCCATCCCAGGTAGCTGGCCAGTGAAGCTGCCTCACTTTACCCTGGAAAGTAAGATGGAAAGATTTGCTTGAAAATAAGATGGTTTTATCAAAACTAGAAAGTGTTTAAACTGAAAAATGGGGTTCCAAGTGACATTTTGCATTGCAATATTCAAAATGATTTAAGAAAATGACTTTCAGTTTCCAGAATTTGAATTTTCAGTAGAAAAGAGACAATGGAACACAACTAAGTGGAAAAGTTCCTGCAGCAAATTGGTTGGATTTGGTCCTTTGTTGTACAACTGTTTTTGTCTTTGGTCTCTTGCACTGTAAAGTAGAGCTGGTAGCAAAATCTATCTGTAACAATTAGAGTTTGGTTAAGTAAACAAAAACTAATATAGATATTCCAGGCAGAAAGAGACTTCATAAAGAGAACTAGGGGCCTGTAGATCCTTTGGATATGTTATAAGAAGGAGTATAAGGCAATAATACTAACACATTTAGAAAGTTACAGAAATTGCAGGACTCAAGCGATTTTGACATTGGAAAACTTTTGACTCTGGCATTACTGAAGCAAAATTCTCACGAGAATATTCAGAAGTCACTTAAATCTCTTCTGACAGAACCCATATACCTAAACATAGCATCAGAAAAGGCAATCGTGGGTCTATTTCTCTTTTCTTGGAAAGTGCCCTGCAAGCATCTCTCAAGTCTGGAATCCAACATTGAATTTTACTGGGAAAGCAATGTGGGAAATGTAGTTTCTAACTTTAAAATCCAGGTAAACCTTGACAAGAGCTGAAGATGACTTAATAGATTGGTTTTATGAGTTTCATGAGTCAAATGATACTCTATATAAAAGACCACCAAAACTCCACCAAAAGATTCATAGAATTAATGACTAAATTCTGTAGCATAGCAGGATACAAAGACAACACTCAAAATCAATAGCATTCTAAAACAACAACTTTCACAATAGCATCAAGAAAAATGAAATACTTAGAAGTCAATCTAACCATGAAACTATAAGACCTGTACAATGAAAACTACAGTATTCTGAAAAGGGATATTGAAGAGGACATAAGAAAATGGAAAGGTATCCCTTGTTCCTGAATAGGCAGAAACAATATAGTGAAAATGGTTATACTTGCAAAGTTGTGATACAGATTTAATGTAATTTCAATCACAATACAGTAACACTCCTCACAAAATTAGACAAAACAATTATAAAATTCATATGGAACCAGAAAAGACCTAGAATAGGAAAAGCAATTCTGAGCAACAAAGTGAGGCAGGAGGCATCAAAATTCCCAATTTAAAGTAATATTACAAAGCTACAGTAATAAAAACAGTATAGTACTGGAAAAGAAACCCAAATGTTTCATGGTCAAAAGAACAGAATGAAGGATGCAGAAACAACTTCAAGCACCCTTGGCCAGTTTATCTTTGACAAAGAGGTCAAACACCTTCATAAGAAGAAAGATGGCCTCATTAATAAATGGTGCTTGGAAAACAGGCTTTCCACTTACTGAAGGTTAAACCCAGACCCATATTTCTCACCATGCACTAAACTAAAATCAAAATGGATCAAAGATCTACATATTAAAACAGAAACACTGCTGGTCATGGTGGCACATGCCTGTAGTCCCAGCAGTTAGAAGACTGAAGCAGGACAATTGTTATGATGTCAAGGCCTGCCCAGGTTGCTTAGTGAATTCAAGGTCGGCCTGAACTATATAATGAGATCTTATCTCAAAAATAAAAAATAAAACAGAAACACCCAATCTGCTGAAAGATGGCGTAGGTAAAACTTTATGCTAAGGTGAACAAAATACCAATTGCATAGGAAATATTACAAAGAATAAACAACTGGCATCCCATCAAATTAAAAAGCTTTCACACAGCAAAAGAAACCACCAACATGTTGAAGAGACAAACCACAGAGTGAAAAAAATTTTGCTAACTACTTTAAGATGAAGGACAAATATCTAAAGTATATAAAAAAAATCAGGCTCACTAAATTTAAGACTGAATCCAAGAATGAGTATCTGAAATGAGTAGACACTTCTCAGACGAAGAAGTACAAACAGCAAATAAATATATTTCAAAATGTTCAATATCACTGGTCATTTAGAAATTAGGACAATACTGAGATTCCATCTCACTCCAGAAAAAAATGGCTATCATTAAGAAATCAACAAAAAAATGCTGCAGAGGCTGCGGATTGAAAGGAATCATTCTTCAAAACTGGTAAGAGTGTGACTTGTCACAACCATTATAAAAATCAGTATGGAAACTAAAAAATAAAGCTAGATATTCCATTTCACTCAGCTATTCCCCTTATAGGTATCTTCCTGAAAGAATTAAAGGAATCATACCACAGTGATGAAGTATACACAGACCCAAGTTTATAGAACTGCAATTTATAATAGCTAGATCTTGGAAACAGCCAATATCTCCATCAACAAATTAATGAATAATGAAAATGAGGTATTTATATATGATGGAGTACTATTTTGCCATAAAGAAGAATTAAACAAGATATTTTTAGGTAAATGGATACATTTCAAGACCATGATTTTAAGTGAAATAAATGAAATACACAAACTTAAACATCACAGTTTTTCTCTTCTGTGAGACACCCACAAGGTAAATGAGGAGCAAAATGAAAGGTAGACATTGGGAAGTGTGAAGAAAATGTTCAAATGGGAAGGAAAATGAGGGGAGAAGGGAAAGAAAGGAAAGGTATTAAAAGGATAATTAAATGTGAAAATGGAAACAAAACTTTTGTAAATGGGGAGAAGAGTTGAAGGCAGTAAAATGAAATGGGGAAAAGAAAGAAGTATTATGTACAGGGAAAAATTTCCTATGATAAATGAGCACATTATGTAGTACATATGGCAAACATGTATTAATAAAACATTGAAACATAAAAGAGTTATATGATCAATAGTGTAAAACACTTAGAAAAATGCTTTTCCTATGGAGTTCAAGAAATGTTAGCTGTTGGTGTGGTGTCTGGGCATAAGGGTCTAAGATGCCAGGAATTGTAGTCACTACTGTACTTACTTCCTAAATAGTACATCCTAAGGCTGCTCGTTCACCTGAACATGCAAGCATCCATGCATGTTATCCATTCAATAATCATCTAGCATGCAGCAGTTCTCAGGCTCATTGCTAGGGATGTAATGGTAAATGATGCATACTTAGTGACTCCTTTCAATGAATTCATTTTCTATGCGGGGAGAAAAAGATATACACAGGCAATGTTTACTGCATAATATTATTAATTCCTAGTTCTTAGTTATAAGGTGCTTACATACCTAAAAGTTTATCTTATTCTTGATAATATATATTGCCCCATATCATTCCTAAACTAACAACGAAATACATAGAACAGGTAATGTTATAAAATAATTAACTGTCACTTAGAGCTGATTAAACAGTTTAGAGAGGTTGTAATGTTATCAAGATCAACAGTAATGACAATATTGGGTTTGGAATACAATTCTGATCTTTCCAGATTAATGATCTTCCTGTAAGTCCTTGGAGTTCTTGGAAAAGAGTAGGAATTAGATAAGATTTTTGAAAAGCAGATAAAGGAACAAATTTATTTTTCAGAATGTTTGTATTCAAAACATCAGCATGGCACTACATGATCATGGGCAAATTATGCCTCAGTTTCCTCATGTATAACAAGAAACAAACAAGACTCACTACATACATTAAGAAGATTAGTTAACATATTGGAGACATGTTACATCTTCAATATATAATTACCTATTCTCATCATTGTTATACAGTTAATGTTATTATTAAATTCTCAGTAGACACTAAACTACTTGGTGCTCACATCCTAGGATATTTTCTCCCTTTCTTTTTCCCCACTAGTAATGTGCATGGTAACTATTTCTGATTAAGTTTCAACATCAGGTCAAATGCACTTCCAGTGCCCTATCACGATGGAGTGGGGAAAATCACATTCTAAGGCGTCAGCAAGTCTGGATCACATAGTCTGGGTTCTGCTTTTAATGAGCTATGAAACTCTAGATGAATCGCTTAACCTCTCAGGACTGCATCTGTCAAACAGGAGGAATATATTCCCTAATCTATCTCACAGTATGGTTGAAAGATCAAAATGAGATCATAGGCATTAGATGTTAAAAAGTTAAAGGCACATTACAAAGGCTACATGATGGCAATTTCATTATCCTCAAAATCAGGTTGTACATCTCCTTCTCTTTAACCCTTGACAACCATCCACTCAGTGATTTTCTTGAGATTTGATCTAAAATGCCTCCCAAATTCATCCTCTCTTTTCTCAATGCATCTCTCCTAGATCATAACGTCATTTATGCTTACCAAGGTTGACTGTAATAGGTTCCTATTTTCTCTTACTTTCTTCTAAATTAGCTATCCAAGCAAAGTCTCCAGAGCAAATGTTTAATTTTTAAAATTTTCATATTTCAATCTTTAAAAACAAAAAAGGATAAAAACAATACAGAATTTCAAAAAATTGGAAATTGACATTAGTTAATATATTGTATATTGCTATCTTGAAAGTAGTTCTTCAGATTACAAGATTTGTGCATAAAAAATGGCCAAACAATCAGAAAATGAAAACACAAACTGTCCTTTTGCATGAACTAACAGAGGTTAGCAGTATAGTTACCTATTTTGATAAATTTATATCACATATGTGTATATATATATATATATATATATATATAATTTTTCTCTTCTTTCATTTCTGCAGTCCCCTATCCCAATTGTTCTTTCCTTTTGAGCACATTCTTTCCCTTTTATTTTAAAAATATATTTTGTATATTTTGGATCTGACTTACTCTTTATTTACACTAGGGAAGCAATATTAAAACTTGTGAGTCTGATTTATTTCACTTATGAGTATGGTCCCTAATTCTGTGCATTTACCCATAAATCCCACAAGTTTATAATTATTTATAGCTCAGTAATATAATACTCTATCATATAAAAATACATCTTTTTATCCATTCCACATTGATGGGCATTTGGGTTGTTTTCTAAGATTTAAATATTACAAATTATGCAGCTATAAAACATGGGTTCAAATATATCTCTGTAATGTGGGTTCCAATTTTTCTGGAAAAATACTCAGAAGAGCATTAGGTAGATTCAATGGAACCTCCAGTCCAAGTTTTTTGAAGAATCTCCACTGTGATTTCCACAGTGGTTCTAACAGTACACTCCCACCAAGAGTGGAAAAGTGTTCCTTTTTCCACACAGATCCACCAATATTTGTTATTGGTTAATTTCTTGATGACAGCCATGCTTTCTGGAGTGAGATGGAATCTCAGTGTTGTTTTAAGTTACATTTCTTGAGTGACCAGTGATGTTGAACATTTCTTCATATTTTTTTGCCATTTGCATTTATTTATCTTAGAAGTGCATGTTCATCTCAGATGACCATTTTTGGATTGATCTTTGAATTTGAGGGCCTAATGTTTTTTAATTCTTTATATGTTCCAGATAAAAGTCCATTGCCTGAGGTACAGGTGGCTAAAATTTGTTCCTATTATCTGGATTTTCTTTTAGTCAGTTCATGATTTCCTTAAATGCACAAAAAATTTTAATAAGATGTAATGCCAGTTACTCATTCTTTGAAGTACTTCCCGAGCAGTTGGCATTTTGTTCATGAGCAACTTACCTACCACTATGTGTCCGAGATTTCTACCTACTTTGTTTTCCAGTAGATTTAGTGATTCTGTTTTAATATTTTTTAATTGGTACCAGGGATCAAACTCATGACTGCCTGTTTGCAAGGCAGACACTTATGCCAGTGAGCTAAATCCCCAGCCCCTTAATATTTTTTTATCGGTACCGGGGATCTAACTCACAACCACATGCTTGCAAGACAAGCGCTTATACCACTGAGCAAAATCCACAGCCCCCTGTTTTAATATTTAGATCTTTGATCGATTTTGACTGTAGTTCAGTACATGGTCATAGACATGGGTCTAGCGTTAGTGTTTGGCATGTGGAAAACCAAATTTCAACACCTTTTATAGAAAAGGCCATTTTTCTTTCAGTGAAATTGTTTGACCTCCTTGTCAAAGATAAAGTGGCTGGGTTTTCTTATAGTTATGGCTACATTGTCTAATCAGTTCCACTGATCCTCAAGTCTGTTGTAATGTCAGTACCATTCTGGTTTTATCATAGTAGCTTTGTAGTATAATTTCAAATCAGAGATTGTGATACCTCTAGCCTTACATTTGTTGCCAATAATTGCCTTTGCTATTATTTGTCTCTTTTTCCAAATGAATTGCAGTAAAATTTTCTCTAGATCTGTGAGGCATACTAATAGTATTTGATCAGGATTGCATTAAATCTGTATAAAAACTTTGTGAGAATTACCATTTTTACAATGTTTGCTCTTTCTTTCCAAGAAAAAGGGGTATCTTTCCATTTTCTGAAGTCTTCTTCAATCTCATTTTTCAGAGTACTATAGTTTTCATTATATAGTTATTTTACATCCTTTCTTAGATTGATTCTTAAGTATTTCAGATTTTTGGATGCTATATGAAATGTGTTATTTAAATAATTTCTCTCTCAATCAGTTTGTTGTTTATGTACAGGAATGCTATTGATTTTTGAATGTTGTGTTTGTATTCAGCTTCACTGTTGAGTTTATTAATACTAGTAATTTTTTGGCAGAGTTTTGTGGTCTTCTATGTAGAATATCGTGTCATCTCTAAATAATGATAATTTAAATTCTTCCTTTCCTATTTTTATGTCTATTATTTCTCTTTCTTGTTTAATTGCTCTGGCTAACATTTCCAGAACTATATTGAATAGGAGTGGTGATAGTGGACATGCTTGTCTTGTTCTTGATTTAAGAGTAAAAGCTTTCAATTTTTAAATATTTAATATGATGTTGGCTGTTGGTTTGCCATAGGATGTTTTTATCAGATTGAGGTAGAGACTATCTATTCTGATTTTCTGTACAGTTTTTATAACAAATGATTAACATTTACCAAAAGCTTTTTTCTGCATCTATTGAGATGATCATGTGATTTTGTCTTTGGCTTTCCTGATGTGGTGTATTACATTTACTTATTTGCGTATGTTGAAGCATCCCTGTATTTCTGGGGTAAACCCCACTTGATCATGGTGTACAATCTTCTTGATGATCTGCTGCATTCTGTTTGCTACTCTTTTGTGGAGAATTTTTTCATTAGGGAGATTGGCCTATAGTTCTCCTTTTTTGGTTGTGTCTTTCTCTGGTTTAAATATCAGAGTAATACCTACTGAGGACCTGAGGTTTTTTTTGTTGTTGTTGTTGGTAAGTTGCTAATTATATTTTCTTATTTTTCTACTTTTTTATTTTATAGAAAATAGTACAGAACAACACAGAACACAGAAGATCAGAGCAAAACAATGCAATCAACACAAGATTTCAAAACAAGAAAACAGGAAATCAACAGTGGTTACCGTAATGTCTCATTTTCTTTGAAATTGTTGTGCATATCTACATGCAAAGTGAATTCAAACAAAAAAGTATAAAACCACTCAAAACAAAATAATGAATGCATTGCAGGCTTTCAAAACCAGACAATAGAAAATCAACCATGGCTATCATAATGTCTCCTGCTCTCTTCAAAATAGCTGTCCATACCTTCACATATATTGAAATTAAATAATACAAAACAGATTAAAACCAATCAAAACAATGAATAAAAGCATTACTGGACTTCACAACAAGATGATAGGATATCATCAATGGCTACCATAATGTCTCATTTTCTTCACTGGTAGCTGTGCATACCATCACATGTAATAAAATAAAATATTGTGAACTCTTTAGAACAAGTTCTAGGCATGTATAAGCCTATAGATGTACATTTATCCTTTCTGTATTAGAGAGAAAAACAAAGAAAACAAATTATGGGAAAACAAGAAACAAAACAGAAAAATGAATAAAAATAACAAAGAACCCCAAACAATAACAATATAGCCTTTCAAAACTAGGTAATAGGAGCCTAACTTGTTATTTTCTATAGATATCTTCAAAAGACTTACCCATATTACCACATATACACATGCAAAATTGATCTAATCCTATGAATGTTAACTGTTTTGCTCCAAAAACTAGTAGAACTAGTAGCACAATCATCTTAGGTATCTTAAGTGTTTATATGAAAATGTGTATCCTTTTTCTTTCCCCTTCTTTTTTTTCTCCTTCAAGTTATTTCTCCCCTCTGAGCAGGTTCTCACTATTTCACAATATTTACTGAAGATTTTTTATCTTATTTACTCTTTCAGTTTCTTACACTAGGGAGACAATATAATATTTGAACATGTGAGTTTGATGTATATCACTTATGAGTATGGTCTCAAGTTACATTGATTTATTTATAAAGCATCAATGTGGCCCTTCTTTATAGCTGAATAGTACTCCATTGTATAAAAATACATCAACTTTATTTTTCACTCCTCAGATGATGGACATTTTGCTTGTTTCCCAGACTTGGCTATTACAAACTGTACTACTATAAACATGGGTGCACATGTATCACTGTGGTATGAGGTTTGACTTCTTCTGGGAATATGCCCAGAACTGAAACAACTGGGACAAACAGGACCTCCAATCTCAATTTTTGGAGGAATATCCACACTGATTTCCACAGTGGTTGCATCAGTCTACACTCCCACCAACAGTGCAGAAGTGTTTCTTTTTCCCCACAGCCTCTCCAGCATTTGTTATTGGTGATTTTCTTGATGCTGGTCATTCTTTCTGATATGAGATGGAATCTCAGTGTTTGAATTTGCATTGCTGTAGTGACCAATGATGCTGAAAATTTTTTCATCTATTTATTTTTCATTTATATTTCTATTTTTCTTTTGTTTTTTAAAGAGAAAACAAAACAAAGCAAAGCAAAACAAAACAGAACAAAGTAGAACAGAGTAAAAAAATGCAAATAACACTGGATATCAGAAAAAAAATCAGTAAATCAACAGTGGATAACATAAAATCTCTTGTTTTCTTCAAAATAGTTGTCCACACCTTCACGTACAGTAAGTTAATACACATCAAAAGAGTATAAAAGCAATAAAAATACAAGAATGTAAGTGTTACAGGCTTTCAAGAACAGACATTAGGAAATCAATAATGTCTAACATAATGTCTCTTTTTTTCTTCAAAATAGCTGTTCATATCTTTATATATACTGGAATCAAATAATTGAAAACAGATGAAAACCAATCAAACAAATAATAAAAGCATTATTGGCTTTTGAATCAAAATTATAGGAAGTCATCAATGGCTACCATGGTGCCTAGTTTTCCTCAGTGTAGTTGTTCATACTATCATACATACTAAAATCGATTCTTATAAACTCTTTAGGTGAAATTCCAGACATATATAAGCATATACATGTCATTTATAATTCTTCAGCTGAGAAGTGTGTATTCATTTCAGATGCCCATTTTTGGACTGGATCTTTGAATATCAGAGGTGCGATTTTTTTTTAATTCTTTATACATTTTAGACAGAAGTCCTTTATCTGAGGGATGGTTGACAATGAGTTTTTCCAAATTTGTGGCTTTGTTTTTAACTCTGTTGGAGATTTCTTTTAACATGCAAAAACTTTTAATAATATGTCATCCCACCTATTGATTCTGGGAAGTATTTCCATACAGTTTGATTTTTGTTCATCAATTCTCTGCCTACTCCTATGTTGTCAAGATTTCTACTTACTTCATCTTCCACCACATTTAATGTGTCAGTTTTAATATTTAGATGTTTGATATATTTTGACTTTAGTTTATTGCATAGTGATAGGCATGGGTCTAGTTTTAGTTTTCACCATATGGAAAGCCAGTTTTTCCAGCACCACTTATTAAAGAGACTTACATTCTTCCAGTGAAAAATTTTTGGCCTCTTTTCAAAGAAAAGGTGGCTGAGTGTGTTTGTAGTTGTGGTTGTATCTTCTAATCTATTCCATTGATCTTCAGGTATGTTTTTATTATAGTACCATGCTGATTTTATTACAGTAGCTTTGTAGTATAACTTCAAGTCAGATATTGTGATGCCTCCTGCACTGCCTTTGTTGCTTACAATTGCCTTTGCTATTCTAGGTCTCTTCTGGTTCCAGATGTATTTTTGGAATAATTTCTCCAGATCTGTGAGGCATGCTAATGTTATTTTGATTGGAATTTCACTAAATCTGTATAAAAATTTGGTGATAATGGCCATTTTCGCTATGTACATTCTTTCTATCCATGGACAAGGAATGTCTTTCTATTTTCTGAGATCTGCCTCAATTTCTTTTTTCAGAGTATTGTAATTTTCACTGAATAGTTCTTTTACTTCCTTTGTCATATTGATTCCTAAATATTTCAATTTTTTGAATGCTATTGTGAATGGTGTGATTCACTTATTTCTCTCTCAGTGAGTTTGTTGTTTGTGCACTGGAATGCTACTGATTTTTGTGTACTGACTTTATATCCAGCTAAATTGCAGAATTTGGTTCTTATACCTAGAAGTCTTTCGATAGTTTTGGGGGTCATATATGTAGAATATCATGGCATCTGCAAATAATGATAATTTAACTTCTTCTTTTCCTATCCTTATTCTTTTTTATTTGTCTCTCTTTTCTAAATGCTCTGGCAAATATTTCTAGCAATATATCAAATAGGACTGGTGATAGTGGCCATCTCTGTCTTGTTCCTGATTTTAGAGAGAATGTTGGTTTGTCATATATGGCTTTTACCAGATTGAGGTAAAGAACATCAATTCCAATTTTGTGTACCGTTCTTATCATGAATGAATGTTGGACCCTATCAAAAGCTTTTCCTGCATCTATTGAAATGATCATGTGATTCTTATCTTTTGATTTATTAATATGGTATGTTACATTTACTGATTTGTGTGTGTTGAACCATCCCTGCATTCTTGGGATTAATACCGCTTGTTCATGGTATGTACACTTATTGATGCTTTGTTGCATTCTGTTTTCCAGTATTTTATGGAGAAGTTTTGCATCTATATTCATTAGAGAGACTGGCCTGTAGCTTTCTTTTTTGCTTGGATCTTTCTCTGGTTTTCATATTAGGGTAATACTTGCTTCCAAGAAAGAGTTAGGGAGAATTGCTTTCCTTTGAATTTCACTGCAGACTTTGAAGAGTGTTGCAATTAAGTCTTCCTTAAACTTCTTGGAGGATTCATCAGTACATCCTTCAGGACCTAGACTATTCTTTATTGGTAAGGTTTTAATTACATCATCAATTTCATTAATTGAAATTGAGAAATTCAGCAGTCACATTTTCTTGATCCAGCTTTGGTAATACCTATATTTCTAGACATTTTTCCATTTCTTCTGTGTTATCAAATCTATGAGTGTAAAGGTTTTTGAAGTAGGTATTGATGATCTTATGTATTTCCACAGGATCTGTAGTGATTTCTCCCTTTTCATTCCTTATTGTTTGAATTTATGTTTTTTCTTTCATTTTTTAAAATAAGATTGGCTTGGAGCTTGTCAATTTTAGTTATACTTTCAAAGAACCAACTTTTTGATTTGTAAATTCTTTGTATTTTTTCTTAGCTCTTTTGCATTGATTTCTGCTCTGATCTTTATAGTTTTCTCCCTTCTTCTGGCTTTGGGTTTGACTGGCTATTATTTTTCCAAATGTTTATGGTGTAGCATCAGGTTATTTATTCATTCTGTTTTCCTGATGTGGGAATTCACCAAAATAAATTTCCCTCTGAGGACTGCTTTCATTGAATTCTACAGGTTCAAGCAAATTCTATTTGTATTTTCATTTGCTTGTAAATATTGTTTAATTTCTTCTTTAATTTCCTCTGTGACCCATTGATTGTTCAGGAGTGTATTATTTAATTTCCATGTATTTATGGAGATTTTGCTATTTCTTTTTTCATTAATTTCTCCTTTAATGTCACTAAGGTCAGGTAATATGCAAGGGATAATTTTGATTCTTTTGCATTTACTTAAGCATGTTCTATAGGCTAGTATATGGTATATTTTAGAGAATGTCCCATGTGCTGCTGAGAAGAATGTGTATCCTGATGTTGATAGGTGAAACACTCTCTACACATCTACAAAGTCGATTTTTTCACATGTTTGATTCAGTTCTGTTATTTCCTTGCTGATTTATTGTCTAGTTGATCTTTTTTGTGTCAATGATGTTTAAGTTCTCCCATTATAATTGTGTTATTTCTATTTTTTTTCATTTCTATTAATATGTGTTTCATATGGCTGCATGCTCCCATATTAGGTGCCTATATATTTAAAATTAATCTCTCTTCATCTTGAAGTTTTCCTGTAACCAGTATGTAGTGACCTTTTTTATCTCTTTTGATCATTCTTGGTTTGAAGTTCACTTTGCTTTCAAGCAGAATAGCTATGCCTGCTGTTTTTGTTTGTTTGTTTCTGTTGCATGAAGTATCACTTTCCATCCTTTGAATTTCAGTCTATGAATTTCTTTTTTAGTTAGATGGGTTTCTTGTATATGGAATATGGCTGGATGTTATTTCTTGATCAATTCTACCTGTTTGTTTTAATGGTTGAGTTGAGGCCTGTCATGGTTTATGTTGGTAGCCCCCAGGCCTCATGCATTTGCATTGTGCATTTGTGATTGGTTTATTGTCTAGCACATGGATTGAAGATGCCAGTGCTACACCCACCTGTGGGTGGAGCCAGCATACAGTGTAATGGCTGAAAGAAAGCATGTCTCTCTCTCTTACCAGTATCTGCTTTGCAGTTTGCAGCCACCATGAACTGTGGCCCCGCCATGACACCCTGCCTTGGAGCCAACTGAGTATGGACTGAAACCTCCAAAAACTGTAAGAAATAAAAGTTTACTTTCCCAACTTTGGACATCAGGTATTTTGTCTCAGCAATGAGTAAAAAGTAACTAAGACAAGGCCATTTACATTAATGGTTATAAGTGATACATATTTTCTTATTTTTGTGATACTAGCTTTCTGCTGTTTGTTATTTACCTTTCCCCTCTATTTAATGGTTTGCCTTGCTGGGTGGTTTTATATAATAGTGTTCTTGAAGTCACAGTTATTTTTATGTCCATCAAGAATACATTTCAGTATTCTTTTCGGATTTGGTTTGGTTATCATGAAGTTCTTCACTTATTCTTGTCATGGGAGCATCTGATTTCTCCATCAGTTTTGAAGGACAGTTTTGCAGAGTACATTAATCTGGGTTGGAAATTGTTATCCTTTGTCATTTGAAATACTTGACTCCATGCACTTCTTGACTTCATTTTGTTGAGAAGTCTGCTGTAATTCCAATGGGCTTTCCTTTATAGGTAATCTGTTTTTTCTCTCTAGCATCTTTTAATATTGTGTTCTTTTGTTGAATTTGGGATGTTATTATATGTGTAGGTATAGATTTATTTTGATTTATTTTGGTTACTGATATTTGGTGTTCCATATGCTTCATTTATCTCTATGTCAGTTTCAATTCCCATGTTTGGGAAATTTTTGACTGTTGCTTCTATAAATAGTCTTTGAACATCATTTGTGTTGTCACATTTTTGTTCACACGCATCGATCTTATATTGTTTCTCTTTGCATCATCTTGCATCTGTTGAATTTTATTTCCTGGTTCCTTGTTATTTTTAAAAGGTCATTTTTTTCTGTTAACTAGCTGCACTCATCTTTGAGGCCTGAAATTCTATCTTCATTTTCATTGAGGCAGATTTGCTAGCTTTCAATGGAATTTTTGATTTCCTGGATATCCCTATGAATCTGCTTCATGCATTCTGTTCTTTCTTATATTATTCCTTCAAGGTTTCTATCTTTTTGCAATACTCCTCATTTTTAACTATGTCTTCTTTAGATATGTTCATCATTTTTTATTACAATTACCATTTCTTCTTTTTCCTGGGAGATTATTTCTGATTTGAATTCTTTTACAGCTTCATGAAGGTTTTTTGTTTACTTCATTTGTTATCATTTCAGATGTTTCAGGTATATGGCTTACATTTTCTTCTATGGCTTTGTCTCCTAGGCCTGTTGATGATGGGCTGAAGGTTTGAGATTGTATTTTGCTCTTTCATTTTGTCATTTTCCTATATTCTCCTGAAGAAGCTGAATGCAATGTCTCAGTTGCTTACTGGGTTGAGGCTATCAGTCTATACTTCACAGAGTGTTCCTAGTTGAGTGGAGGTAATAAGTCAGGCTTTTCCAGGTCCCTAGTGGCACTCAAAGGCTCCTCAAATGTGGGCATATGCTGGGTGGGCCTTCAGCACATCCAATAGGGTACTGTAAATCTTCCCAGCTCCTTGAGTTTACTGGGTGAGACTCTAACAGGTTCTTAGTGATGTACCAAGTCTGATCAGCTAGATGCAGTATGATATGCAGGCCTTCAGCTTATGCCACATGGCACACCAAAGCTTCCCAGTTGCTTGGGGTCACTGGGTGGGACCATACCAGGTTCCAAGCGAGGTGCCAGTGTTGCACTGCTGAATGGGATTTGCTGTGTGGGCATTTGTCTCATGCCACCGAGCTCAGGCTGTTCCCTGGCTACTTGGGGTCACTGGTCAGGGCCCAACTAGGCCCCAGTGAACCTACCTGAAGGTCTGTAGCTGCTTAAGTACACTAGGTGGGTCTCTATCAGGTTCAAAGCAAGGTGCCAAGGTTGCATGGATGGATGGGGTTCACTGTGCCTTTTAGAAACATTTTCAATTTCAGTAAATGGTATCAGCTTTTTCAAATGTTTTATAGCTTCTTTATTCAGCTTTTATAACAATATGTCCATTTTTTCTGTGCTTTTCAGTCTATGTGAGTAAATTTTTCAAAATAGGTATTGATGATCCGAATTTTCACTTGGTATGTAGTAATTTCATCATTTTCATTCTTCATTACATGAATTTGAGTTTTTGCATCCTTTTCTTGATAATGTTGGATAGGAGTTTGCAAATTTATTTATTCTTGCAAAGAACCAACTCTTAAATTCATTAATTCTTTTTTTTTAATTTTTTTTATCAGTACCGGGGATCGAACTCACAACTGCATGCTTGCAAGGCAGGCACTTATGCCGCTGAGCTAAATCCCCAGCCCCTCATTAATTCTTTATATTGTTGTCATGATCTCAATTGCATTAATTTCTGTTCTGATCTTTATTATTTCCTCCTTTCTATGAGCTTTGGTCTTGACTTGATCTTATTTTTCTAGATGTTTGTGGTGCAGCATTAGTTTGCTTATTTGTGCTGCTGCAGTTTTCCAGAAGTGAAAATTCATTGCTATATATTTCCCTCTTATGACTGCTTTAATTACATTTCACAGGTTTCATTATGTTGTATCTGCATTTTCATTTAATTGTAGATACTGTTTAATTTTTTTCTTCTTTAATTTTATCTATGACCTATTGGATTTTGAAGAGTGTGTAACTTAATTTCCATGTGTTTATGTAGGTTTTGCAACATTTTGGCCTTTAATTTCCGAGTTCAGTGCACTATGTTCAGATAATATGCATGGAATAATTTCAATTCCTTTGCATTTACTGAAACATGCCCTATCAGCTAACATATGGCCTATTTTAGAGAACAACCAATCTATAGCTGAGAAGAATGTGTATTCTGATGTTGTTGGCTGGAACACTCTGTAAGTATTTATTAAGTACATTTGTTCACAGGTTTGATTCAGTTCTATTGTTTCCTTGCTGACTTTTTGTCTAGTTGATCTATCGCTTTGTAACAATGAGATACTAAGGGGTTCCAGTACAATTGTATTATTGCATGTTTGATTTTTCATAGATATTAATATTTATCTTATATAGTTGAGTGCTTCTGTGTTTGGTGCATATAAACTTATGATTCTATCTTTATCTTGAATTTTGCCTCTCATAAATAAGTAGTGACTTTATCTCTTTTGATAATTTCTGGTTTGAAGTTCACATTATCTGCAAACTGAATAGCTACCCCTGCTTTTTTCTGGGTTTGTGTTGCATGGATTACTATTTTGGAACATTTGACTTTCGGTCTATGAGATTCTTTTTGAATTAGAAGGGTTTCTAGTATACAGTATATTATTGGACCTCCTTTCTTGATCCACTCTGCTAATCTATTTCTTTTAATTGGTGAACTGAAGTCATTTACATTGATGATAATAACTGATATGAATTGGTTTATCTTTGTCAAGTTGTTTTCATGTTTTTGGTTCCCTACTTTTCCCCTTTGTTTAACTACTTGCTCTTCCTGGTGATTTCTTTCTGTTGTTTTCTGGGAATTGTGGTCATTTTTACCTCTATCTAGAATACCTTTCAGTGGTCTTTCTAGGGCTGATTTGGTGGATATAAATTTCTTCAGTTGATTTTTGTCATGGAATTGTCTCATTTCTCCTTTCATTTTGAGAGATAGTTTTTCCAGGTGCATCAATCTTGGTGGAAAGTTGTCTTTAATGTCATTCGTGTTGACTCCTGCATTTTCATTGACACCTGTCTGCCTTATGTTGTTTTTCTTGCATCATTGTGGAGCACTTGAATTGTTATTTCATAATCCCTTTTTATTTTTAAGAGTTCTCACCTTTCATGATCACTACCTGTGATCCTGTTGTCAATATCTGAAAGTCTATCTTCAGTTCTTTTCAAGCAGTTTTACCAACTTTCAATGGAAATCTGGATATCTCTTTAAATCTACTTTATAAATTCTATTTCATTCATATTGTTTATTCAAGATTTCCATCATTTGTTCATAATCCTATACTTTTTTATCTATGTTTCCTCTAGCTATGCTGTGCACCTCCTTCATTAAGGCTATCATTTCTTTCTTTACCTGAGAGATTATTTCTGATTTGATTTCATCTATGGATTTGTTTCTTTACTTCATCTGCTATGTTTTCAGAAATTTCCAATGTGTGAAATCCAATGTCTTCTATTTTAATTGCTCTTGTACATGTTCCAGATGGGCTGGGGGTTTCAGATTACATTTTCCTTTTTCATTTTGTCATTTTTACCTCTTGGTTAATATTTAGGCCTTGACAATCCCACTAGTCTCAGCTTTCCTTTGTGTATGTCCTAGAGTCCTACTATGTGGCTGACATTCATCTAGTTTCTGGTTATTGCAATGTAGGAGAGAAGACAGGCAACTGAATTCCTCCAGTGAGGCAAGTTGGGTGGGTCCTATATCCTCCCTAGACAACTAGCTCAAGAGTATTGATGTGAACCAACCCTTAGCTCATGTTGTTTCTACAGCTTCAGGTTGTTCCAGGCTGCCAGACTCACCTTTGCATGGTGTGCATCCTGGCAGGTACTCTATTGTGTCACTGGGTATCTTACAGGCCCAGTCAAGTTTCTCTGACAGGGATGAGTCCTCACTGGCACTCATACAATGCCAACTAGAGCTCTCTATATGGAAGAACATGGCTTACCCATGTTCTCTCCTGCCTGCCAATGTCCTCCAGTTGAAGAAAGTTTTCCCCAAGGCTCTTGCCTACCCATTGCAGTCCTCTGCTTGGCCAAGGACTCACCATGCTATTGTTGAATCCCCAAGGTTCTCTAGGTGGTGGAGAAAGTGTCACCAAGGCTCTTGCTAGTCCCCTGGGGTACTGCAGGTGGTGGAAGTTTTCTTTCACCCTCCCATTGGCTACTGAGGTCTTTGGGATGCTGAGGAGTGTTGGCCAAGTCTCCTGTCCACTGCTGAGGGCTTTCAGATACATAAGGGGGACACCAAGACTTCCACTGCCTGCTGTGGTCATCTGGGAGAGGTAGAGGGAAGACTGACTCTCCTGTCAGTTGGTGGAGGCTTTCAGGTGTCTAAAATATTTATCTTGTGTAGGTATTTTTCGAGTACATAATGACTGTATTGATCAAAGGGAGTTGATACATGCACATAACACAACTTATTTCCTTTTATGTTCCCTTCCCTTTTACAAAAGATATATCTTCTAACATTTATCTAGCTAGGTAGCTATCATGCATTTTGCTCTTAATTCATATTTTAATTTTCTCATAAGAATCATGTGCTATTTAAGCTTCTGTATATTTTATTTCACTTAATATTATGGTCTCCAGATGCACTCTACATGTATCCATTTTCTTACAAATGGCTCAAGTTTATCCTTCTTTTAGGCAGAATAGTACTACATTGTGCATATATACTACATTCTTTATCATTCATATGTTAATTGACATATGGGCACTTCCAAGACTAAGATATCATGAATTGTGCTGCTACAAACATGAACAAGAATTTATCCCCATAGTATGATGCTTTGAACTCTTTGAGGAAGATCCCTAGCAGAGAAATAGCTTAGTCAAAAGCCATTCCCTTTTTAGTTTTTTTCAGAAATCTCCATACTGATTTCCATAATGGCCGTGCCAGTTTACACTACCACCCACATTGTAGAGTTCCATTTTTCCCTTCAAATTCTTCACCATTTGTTATACTTTGATTTCTTCATGATAGACACTCTTGTCCAGAAAAACTTTTTTAAAGGGAAAACCACTACTTTCCCTCCTCTATAATCCCTCTCCCCAGAATCAAAAAATAGATAAATAAAACTTCTAATGTTTCCCGATTCCTTGTAGGATGTGGAACATGAAAATGAGACTATGGCTAACTCCTCTGTCCTCATTGTCCACTACCTCTCCACCCACCTCATAATCCAGGAAAACAGTCCACATTCCTCTGAATCATTTACAATTATGCTACATCATATTATCTTCCTTGTTTGCAGTGTTCTTACAACTTTCTATCCCTGGATATATTCCAGTCATATTTCAAGGACCAAATCAAATTCTCAGTCAAGCCCTCCCCGGAGCTCATTTCAACTTACTTAACCCTGAGTGGGTAATTGAATTCTGTTTTGTTTGCTTAAAACCATTATACTTGTATCTCAATTTAAGTTTTTTTTCAGTTTTATAATTAGTTGTTTTGAAGTGTTTCTCCCTAATTGGATTGTAAACTGATTGTGAGCAGGAAACCTACTCTATTCATCTATATCTCCCCCTAGCATAGTTCCTGGGTCCAAGTGCATATATAAAACAACATACATAAGTGTTCAAACAATGCTTTTGAGACTATCTTTCATAAAGGACAGATTTTTTAAGCAAACATTTCCAAGCTATTGAAGACTGATAGTTCATAAAATACAATAAAATTTCAAAGCAATGCCAAATCACTTTTAAGGTTACTAAATGTCTACTCTCAATTCTGCCCTTATCTCACTGCTAATATTTCAAATAGCATTTGGCTAAAATATTTCTAAGGATGCCTTGTAGCTGTTGACATATAACTTGGATATTTTAACACAGATACACATAAAAAAATAAATAAGTTTATCATATACTCAGAGCACAACTGGACAATAACTCAATGAAATAAAATTCTTGTAGTTAAGTACATGTACAGATAAAAGGCATTAATAGGGTAGTGACAAGGAGGGTATAGGATTATATTTAGAGACAGTTTGCATCAACCAATACAACTAATCTAGGAAAGCTTTAGAGAAAAGTCAGATTTCCAGAAAATATTGCAATCAAAAATTACTAAGATGATGTGCTGGGAAGCAGGTAAAAGTGGAAGAATGACACAGTAAACACCAATTATATTTTTTCATTTACTTTGATGATAAAAGTTTTCATGGAGTTCCAATAACTTGTGGCTACTACACCTGCTCTATTCATTCATTTCTTTCTTGTCTCATCATGATGGGTACTCTCCAAACAAATAGTGTTTTCTTAACTATAATTTTGGGAATATCTCTCTTCCTTGATTGTTTAAGAGTAGAAATGTAGCTGATGATGTGGTCCAATGATTGTCATATTACCACTAGTAAAGTCATGGAATTAGTGAGCAAAAGCTATGTGTATTTTAAAGTCTTAGAAATAAAACACTCAAATACAAACTTAAAAACTATAAAAGAGTTAATTCAACTTGGTCAAATACATCTAAGTGCACTCTGGTCTATTAACAATTGACTTCTTTTTTATGTCCATCTGTTTGTCTATCTATCTATTTGTTCAATTTGTGGCTGGTTATAATGCTTTCAGCTGTTTTTGTTTTAGCTCAACAATTTTTTCTACTTTTTTCCTTTTTTGTTCTTTTGAAGTATGTGTCTATAACAAATTGGCTTATAAACATTATTATAATTAGGGACATGCTTTCACCCAGTTTGCCAACTTAGCAAAATGATGTCAAGACTGTTTACAAATACATATTGTTGTCTGTGTACAATAACTAAAGAATCTTGCATTGGTCTAATATAATGTTAATTGTCATGATCTTGTTCTCGTAGATCATCATAAATTTGTTAAACTTATTCACCTTAGTATCAAGGAAGCTACTGGACAGGACTCTCATTGATGAATGAAAATGAAGCTGCTTGGAAATATTTTCTTCTAGTCCTTTTTCACTAATGGGATACCAATAATTTCCATAGGCTTATAGGAGACACACCCCAATCAATGCTGCTAAATATATTATTGTGGTGTGTTTACTTTGGTCATTATCAAAAGGTTAAGTTTTATGTGGGAAAAAACAATGAGGTTTGATTCAAAGATGGTGTTGGTACAAAACTAAATTAAGGGGCAAAGTAGTTCACAGAATTCTGATACTCATTATTGCTAGTTTCATGATGTACTAAATGTATTAATGCCTTCTGGTTGTACAGGTTTTCTAAGATATAAAACCAAAATTGTTTATAGTGATAATACTTTATTTTAGACTCAAATATCTGCTTTTCTATTGCTTTTCAGCTATTTATAAGAGGTACATGTCAAACCAGCATGAGATCTCCAGTTAAATAATAGGTTTTAAAAAAAAAAAAACTTATGTGATGTGCATGTCATATGTCTCACTACACTTAGGGATACTCAGGCACCAAACGGTCTAAACAATGTCATACACTAAAATCAGAGGCTAGATATTATTCACTTATAATGTACATTTATAGGCCATTACATTCTCCTTGGATGACATACTATTAAAAGATAACAAGATGAGAGATTCTTTGGATCATTTAATGTCTTATGGTCAGATGAAGATGTTTGACTAAAAAGGCCATTTTACCCTAAAATGTACATTTAACTATGTTACAAAGAGCCATCATGATTGTCATACTGACATAATATGTGTGGCTTTTGATCTCAAGTTTTCTCTGTAAAACTATGTAACTGTTCCCTGTTAACATTCTGCAGAGATTTAACTACCAAAACAAACATGGTTGATAAGGAATAACTGTCCTCTGTCTATATATTTCAAAGTACTTGATATTCAGATAAAATTATAATTAAACTTACTGCACCCACTGCAATGCTAATCTTCTTTCATGGTCATTCAATAACTAAAGTTCAGATACCAAAACTAGAAAGATAACTGGACTAAGAGGACAACCAATATTTTGGCCCTAGTCCTCCAAGGTCAACAAGTACTTGGGACATGAAGGAACATTTGTGCAAGATTCTACAACTTTGGTGAATATCCCTGCTCACTTAACCACCTTAGCAGAAAGATTGCTGCACCCCAGAAGACAAGAATAAGTATACAATGTGTCCCAAAAGGGTCACCAAGAGGAAAGTCTCCCATGCTTTCACAGAAAGCAACATGGTCAAGCAAGGCTATGACCCATCCTGACAACTGACACTGGGAGAGGAGTTGAGAGGTTCTATATATATTTACAAGTTAATACCTGAGGAGATGTAACTGAACTTGATAGACAGAAAGAGGTTAATTTTAATCAACGCAATCTCATTTTAACTTGGTCTTAAAAACCCAACAGAAAAGTATAACCAAAAAATGTATAAAAAAACAATGCCACTCTAATTAGCTAGATATAAAAAGGGGCATCAACTTCTTATCCCTTCTGACCATTTCCAGCTAAAGTAGATGACTAAAGTTATGGCTCATTAAGAAAATCTACATTAAATATATAATAGTTCAACAAAAATCTTTAAATTCTTTAGCTAAAATTGTCCTTCAAAACCACAAAACTCTCCATCTTTTTACACTTAAAGCTGGATGACTTATAACAAAATAAGACTCATAGATAACTTCTATCCATAGAATGTTTTAAGAGCCAGTAAGTTACAGTCAATATTCCAGTCCCTAAAGAGCAGTTTCTAAACTTGGCTTTTTCTCCAACCTATCTTTCTGTTTCAGTGTTCATGCTTTGATTATTATGCTCTAATTTCTCAAAATATTTGTTTATTCTTGCCTAGAGGTTGCCAAACTCCAAGTGATCATTCAGATAGAACCAAGCACAAATGTGTCAAACTCCTTTTACTGGGACCCACTGTATCAACCTTGTAAAGAGAATTTATGTCTTCTAAGTGAAATGATGTCTATCTGAGGCCCATTACATTAACTTTCTGGAAAAAGCCCATAACAGTGGTCAACCCTACATTAACCCTTCTCATCTCAAAGCAGCTACATTAAAGCTATGTCCATTCTCCCATACCCTGAGTTAGGTATATTTCTTCAGAGTGGAGAATATTATAGATAGTAAGTAATTCAGAATGATTATAGGCAGTCATCCAGGGCTGGGCCCTGAAAAGGTCAATACAGAGGAAAACTATGGCTGGAGGCACATTCACTGAAGTCCAGGCTTCAGAAAAAGAATAATGGCTACACCCCTATACTTTCCCTAGATATGAACAGCAGTGATTGATATTCTGAATAGGTACCTTGGAGTAGGAAACCAAACTTCTTTTACCCAGCCTTCCAGGAAAGTCCTTATCTGTCCCATGTTGACTTGCTACATGACTTCCTTCCCAAATTGCTCCCCCCATTTAATCAGCATTACTTCAGCTACTATACTTGTAACCTTATTGGTTCACCATCGTTTTGTTCCACCTCACACCCATTGTGTGACTTGTCATTGGATCAATATTACCTAAGCGACTATACTTGTAGTCTTATTAGTTGACCATAGTTCTGACCCACCTTGAACCCTCCTAACCTTGTAGATTCACACATTAAATTATCCTTGAGAAGCAGGTACAGTGAGCAATCCATTTTCAGGTTTTCTGTCTGTCTTAGACAGAAGCTTCTCTTCCTTTCAGTAAATTCTTCTTACTCTTAAAAAGGTAACACTCTCAAATGAATATTCAACTTCAACTCAATAGTGGAATTTAATTGTCTTTTTGGGCCCTAGTCCCTGTAGTCTCCTTAATGAAATCATTTCTTAAGAACCACAATCAAAAACAGAAAAACCAACACTAGAGTATGTTTAGATTCAACTCTAATTCTGTTGTCCACATTTTAGACCATTTGGTATCCTGGTTTCTAAACCTGCTGAGTAGAATCAAGGTACAACTCATTGTAGAAGCAATTGAAGAAGGGTATACAATGGCAAAAAAGAAAGAGGCCATATTTGTCTTTTGGAAAAAATCAACATTTTTATGTGGAATGGTCAAGCTTAACACAAATCTCCTAAGATGCACCTGCAAATAAGTTCAGATAGCTCATGACACCAATACACTAAAGGTTAAAACAGTGCAACTCACAGACTTTAAGAGTCTGCTTATTTTGTCTTTTTTCTTTATTTGATTTTTTGGTTGGTTTTTTATTTTGTTTTTGCTTTGCTTAGTGTTTTATTTCTTTGGTGTTTGATTGTTTCACTAGTCAGGTGAGTAATATAAACTTAACCCCAAAACTATTCAAGAATTTCCTACCATATGTTAGGAAGAGAGATTCACACCAGAGATGTAGAAATAAATTGTAGATTCAGCTTTGGAAGGGTTCACAGTATAATTTAAACATATTGTCTTTTTCTTTTTTCATGTACTGAATCATTTCCATCTGCCAGGAACAAAACACAACCAATATGATCACTTTGTAATAAGTTTTACTTCCACAATGAAGCCTCATTTTAAAATAGGAGCAATTAGTTAATTAATAATAGCTAAAATGTATACAATAGTAATAACCTATAAGATATTAATAAATAATATTTGACTATTGAAGAAACTAATATGTAAACATTTAAATAAGATATCAGTGTCACAGAAGAACAGTGATTATCCATAATTCAAACATGCGCCATGTTCTTTTTTTAATTTTTAAGTTTATTAATACATGCTTGCAGTACATAAAGGTTATGTTGCTCATGGGGAGTTGATAAATGTATATAACACTTCATAAGTCTGTTTTCAACCTCTTCCCCTCTCTTCCTTCCCCCTGCCTTCATCTCTTGGTCAACTCTCCATTTGAAAAAGATCTATCTTCCTTCTTATTACCAATCTTTTATTTTGCCCCTTAATTTACTTACATTTTGTTTCTCATATTTTAAGAACATGACATGTAAATTTATGTGATTTATTTCACTTAATATTATAATTTCTTTAAAAAAAATCAGGAATCACACTCATGACCTCACACTTGCCAGGGATGTGCTATGCTGGACACTGGAATCTCAAAGAGTGTCTATTTTCTTACAAGCGAATCAAGTTCATCCTTCTTTAACACACAGTGTAACTCCACTGTATATACATGTCAAATTGTCTTAATCCATTCATCTATTGATAGGCATATAGGCTGCTTCCAAGATTTAGCTATTATGAATTTTACTGCTTTAAACATGGATATGCATGATTCTTTGTAATATGATGTCTTTAAATCTATCAGGGATGTACCTAGAAGAGGAATAATAACTGGATCAAATGTAATTTGTAGTTGTGTTTTTTTAGGACTCTCCAAATGTATTTCCATACTGATTGTGCTATTTTACATTCCCACCAGCAATGGAGAAGGGTTCCTTTTTTCCCACAATAATGCCAGTATTTGTTTTTACTTGATTTCTTAATGATAACCATTATTTTGTGAGTAAGATGGAATTTAAGGATTCTTTTAATTTGCATTTTTATAATAGCCAGAGAAGTTGATGTACCCAGAAGTGTTTCTGTATCCTCTATTCTAGTCCACTGATTTCTGGTATGCTTCTATACCAGTACCATGCAGTTTCATTACAGAGGCTCTGTAATAAAGACTAAAGGCAAGGGCTGTGGTGCCTTCTACTTTGTTTTGTTGCCTATAATTGATTTTACTATTCTGCATATCTTCCAGTTCCATACAAATTTTAGGTTAGTTTTCTCACGTTCTGTGAGAAATGTCCTTGGTATTTTGATTGACATTGTATTAAGTCTGTGTATCAGTTTTGGCGGTATGGTTATGGCCTCACATTATTTTTTAATTTAATTTTAAAGAGGGGAAAACTAAAAAAAAAAAAAAAAACAGAACAAGGCAAATCAGAAGAAAACAATGTAAATGGCACAGATTTCAAATCAAGACAACAGGAGATCTACAGTGGTTACCATAGTGTCTCTTATTTTATTCTAAATAGTTGTCTATATCTTCACACACAGTGAATTCATACAAAACAAAGTAGTACAAAACTGATCAGAATAGAGGAATGAAGGCATTACAAGCCTTCAAAACCAGACAACAGGAAAAGCATACCATAGTGTCTCTTGTTCTCTTCAAAATAGCTGTCCAAACCTTCATTTATGTTGAAATTAAATAAAACAAAAAAGACTAAAACAACTTTTAACAAAGAATAACAGCAATGCTGGATTTCACAACACAGTTATACAGTATCAGCAATGGATACCATAAGGTACTTTTTCTTCAAAGTAGCTGTTCATTTCATCATGCATAATATAATTGATACTTGTAAACTGTTTAGGAGAAGTTCTAGGCAAGTATAAGCCCCTACATGTATACCTGTACTTCCTATATTAGAGGGAAACACAAAACAAAATAGATTACTAGAAAAACAAGAAACAAAAAAGACAACAATAGCAAAGAGCCCAAAACAATGACTGTATAGACCTTCAAAACAAGGTGGTAGGAACAGAACTAAGGTTGTTACTGTACATAGTGATCTTCAAGAGTTCCTCAGATCACCAGACACAAACATGCAAAATTGTTTCAATCCTGTGAACGTTAACTGTTTTGTTCCATGAACTTATAGAATTTGTAGCACGATCATCTTAGCTATCTTAAATGTGTTTATACAAATTTAGACATTTTTTCTTTTCCCTTCCTTTTACTTTTTCCTTCTTTGTCCTAAGATGTTATTTTCCCCCCTTGAGTAGATTCTTACCTTTTCACTGTATTTTTTGAGAATTTTGTATCTTATGTACACTTGCTATTTTTTACACTAGGGAGACAATACAGTATTTACACATGTGAGTTTGATTCATTTCACTTATGAGTATGGTTTCCAGTTACATCCATTTAATTATAAATATCTCAATGTGATAATTCTTTATAGCTGAGTAGTACTCCATTGTATAAAAATACATCTTTTTTATCCATTGCTCAGTGGATAGGCATTTAGGTTGTTTCCAAGATCTGGCTATTACAAATTGTGGTGCTGTAAACATGGGTGCACAAATATCACTGTGATATGATGTTTTCAGTTCCTCTGGTAAAATGCCCAGAAGTGGAACAGCTGAGTCAAATGGGACTTCCAATCCCAGCTTTTTGAGGAATCTCTAGACTGACCTCCACCGTGGTTGCACCAGTCTACACTCCCACCAACAGGTCAGAAGAGTTCCTTTTTCCCCATAGTCTCTCCAGCATTTGTTGTTGGTAGTTTTGTTGATCCTGGCCATTCTTTCCAGAGTTAGATGGAGCCTCAGTGTGATTTTAATTTGCGTTTCTCTAATGACCAATGATAATGAACTTTTTTTATGCATTCGTCATTCGTATTTCTTCATCAGAGAACTGTGTATTCTTCTCAGATGTCCATTTTTGGACTGGGTCTTTGAATTTCGAGGGTCTGATTTTTAAAAGTTCTTTATAATTTCTAGGCAGAAGTCCTTTGTTTGAGGGACAGTTCACTAAGATTTTTTCCCAGTTTGTGGGTTTTCTTTTCACTATGCTGGAGATTTCTTTGACATGCAAAAACTCTTTAATAAGACGTGATCCCAGTTATTGATACTGTGAAGAATTTCCTATACAGTTTGATTCTAGTTCATGAATTCTCTACCTACCCCTATATCTTCAAGATTTCTACCTACTTTGTCTTCCAACAGATTTAGTGTTTCTGTTTTAATATTTAGATTTTTGATCCATTTAGACTTTAGTTTGCTACATGGTGATAAGCATGGGTCTAGTTTTAGTTTTTGCACATGGAGAGCCAATTTATCTAGCACCACTTATTGAACAGACTATCTTTCTTCCATTGGGCATGTGTCTCCCCTTTGTCAAAAAATGTGACTGAGTGTGTTTGTAGTTATAGTTGTATATTCCAATGTATTGCACTGAACTTCAGGTCTATTTTAACTAAAGTACTCTGCCGATTTTATTATAGTAGTTTTGTAGTATAACTTCAAGTCAGGGTTTGTGATGCCTCCTACTTTGCCTTTTTTGCTCAGAATCGCCTTTGCTATTCTAGGTCTGTTCTGGTTCCAGATTTATTTTAGGAATTATTTTTTAGATCTGTGGGGTATGCTAGTGGTATTTTGATTGGGATTATCCTAAATATGTATAATAAATTGAAGAGAATGGCCATTTTCACAATGTTTGTTCTTCCTTTCAATGAACAAAGAATGTCTTTCCATTTTCTGAGATCTTCTTCAATTTCTTGTTTCAAGGTACTATAATTTTCCCTGAATAGATCTTTTACTTCTTTTGTTACATTGATTTCTAAGTATTTCATTATTTTGGATGCTTTTGTCAAGGGTGTGGCTTCACTTATTTATCTCTCAGTGAGTTTGTTGTTTGTGTACAGGAATGCTACTGATTTTAGAATGTTGACTTTTTATCCAGCTACATTACTGAATTTAGTTATTATTTTCGAGAAGTCTTTCAATGGAGTTTTGGGGGTAATCTATGTAGAGTATCATGTCATCAGCAAATAATGATAATTCAACTTCTTCTTTTCCTATCCTTACTCTTTTTATTTCTCTCTCTTGTCTAATTGCTCTGGCTAGTATTTCCCACACTATATTGAATAGGAGTAGTGATAATAGACATACTTGTCTTGTTCCTTATTTTAGAGTAAAGGCTTTCAGTTTTTGGCCATTTAATATGATGTTGGCTATTGGTTTTTCACAGATGGCTTTTATCATATTGAGGTAAAGACCATCTATTCTAATTTTCTTTAAGATTATTATCATGAAGGGGTGTTGGACCTTACAAAAGCTTTTTCTGCATCTATAGAAATGATAGTGTGATACTATTTTTGGGTCTATTGATATATGGATTACATTTATTCATTTGCATATGTTGAAAAATCCCTGTATGCCTGGGATGAATACCATTTGATCATGGTATATAATCTTCTTGATGATTTGCTGCATTCTGTTTGCCAATATTTTACTGAGAATTTTTCCATCTATGCTCATTAGGGTGATTGACCTGTAGTTCTCTTTTCTGATTGGGTCTTTCTCTAGTTTATGGTATTAGAGTAATACTTGCTTCCAGGAATGAGTGAGTGAGAATTGCTTCCCTTTCAATTTCATTGAAGAGTTTGAGGTGTGCAGGCATTAAGTTTTCTTTGAATTTCCTGTAGAATTCTGCAGTGAATCCTTGTGGACCTGGGCCTTTCTTTGTTGGTAAGGATTTATTTACATTTTAAATTTCATTAATTGAAATTGTGTTATTCAAAAGTTTTACATCTTCTTGATCCAGCTTTGATAGCTAATATGTTTCTAGAAATCTGTCCACTTCTTCTGTGTAATCAAGCCTATGAGAGTAGAGGTTTTCAAAAGAGGTATTGATGATCTTTCTTTCCACAGGGTCTGTAGTGATTTCACACTTTTCATTCCTTATTGCATGAATTTGAGTTTTTTCCTTCCTTGTCTTAATAATGTTGGCTAGGTACTTACCAATTTTATTTATTTTTGCAAAGAATCAACTCTTTGATTCATTGATGCTTTCTTAGTCTCCATTGCATTGGTTTCTAATCTGATCTTTATAATTTCCTCCCTTCTTTTGGCTTTGGGCTTGAAACTTGCACTTCTTTTATAGATGTTTGAGGCATAGCATCAGTTTGTTTATTTGTGTTTGTTCTGTTTTCTTGATGTGGGAATTCACTGCAATAAGTTTGCTCTGAGGACTACTTTCATTGCATTCCACAGGTTCTGGCAACTTGTATTTGTATTTTCATTTGCTTGTAAATATTGTTTAATTTCTTCTTTAATTTCCTTTGTCATGCACTGATTGCTCAGAAGTGTATTATTCAATTTCCATATCTTTGTGGACATTTTGCAGTTTCTTTTTTCATTAATTAGCAGATTCATGGTGCAATGATCTGATAATATACATGGGATATGTTCAATTCCTTTGCACTTACTTAAACATATTCTGTGGGCTAGTATATGGTCTATTTTAGACAATGTCCCATGTGCTGCTGAGGAGAATGTATATTCTGATGCTGTGGGGTAGAATACTTTGTATATGTCCACCAAGTCCATTTGCTTACAAATGTGACACAATTCTGTTATTTCTTTGCTGATCTTTTCTCTAGTTGATTTGTCCCTTTGTGTCAGTGGGGTGTGAAGTTCTCCTATTATAATTGTGTTATCGCTTATTAGATTTTTCATTTCCATTAATATTTATTTTGTATAGCTGGGTGTTCCCAAATTTGGTGCATATATATTTAAGATTGTTATCGCCTCCTCTTGAAGTTTTCCCCTAACTAATATATAGTGACCTTCTTCATCTCTTTTAATTACTCTTGGTTTGAAGTTCACATTGTCTGCAAACAGAATAGCTACCCCTGCATTTTGTGAGTTCCTGTTGCATGAAGTGTTGTTTTCCATCCTTTGACTTTCAGTCTGAGTTTCCTTTTGGGTTAGATGGGTTTCTTGTAGACAGCATATGGTTGGATGTTGTTTCTTGATCCATTGTGTCATTCTGTTTCTTTTAATTGGTGAATGGAGGCCATTTACATTAATGATTATAACTAATATATATTGGTTTATTTTTGACATGTTATCTTTCTGATGTTGATTCTTTACCTTTCCACTCTGTTTATTTGTTTCCCTTGCTTAGTGGTTTTTTTCCTATGTCTATCAAGAATATAGTTCAGTATTTTTTGCAGGGTTGGTTTGGCTGTCATGAAGTTCTTCACTTGTTCTTTGTCATGGAAAATTCTTATTTCTCCATCAATTTTGAAGGACAGTTTTCAGGATACATCAATCTAGGTTGGAAGTTGTTTACTTTAAGATCTGAAATACTTCATTCCATGCTCTTCTTGGTTTCATTGTTTTTGCTGAGAAGTCTGCTGTGATTCTGATAGGCTTTCCTTCATAGGTTATCTGTCTCTTCTCTCTAACAGCTTTTCATATTCTGTTCTTATGTTGGATTTATTGGAATGTTGATTCTTAAATGTCTGGGTGTAGCTTTATGTTGGTTATGGTTATGTGGAGTTCTGTATGCTTCACTTATCTGTGTCTCAGCTTCCATTCTCAGGTTGGTGAAATTTTCAGCTATTGCTTCTGTAAATAGCCTCTTGATATCATTTGTGTTGTCACCTTCTTTTTTGTTTATACCTGTCAAACTTATGTTGTTTTTCTTTGCAGCATTTTGCAGCTGCTGAATTGTTATTTCCTGATTCCTTGTTATTTTTAAGCAATCTTTCCTTTATCATTCACTAGCCACAATCTTGTTTTTCAGTTCTGAAGTCTGCCTTCACTTTCATTGAGGCAGTTTTTTCAGAGAAGGTTGGCTATAATCTCTAACAGATGGCCTTGATATGCTAACAAAAAGACAGGCAGAGTAGATCAGGAGATACGGTCCATCAAGTTGCTTTGTAGAGGAAATATAATTAACCTGAAAGAGAATTTATGGACTGAAAGTCAAATATGAGAAAACAATACTCTATGTGACAGGGAATCAGAGAGAAATAGGGGCAGCTCATCCAGCAGCTGCAGATAGGTTGGAAAGACATGACCATTTTGTGCAGTTGGAAACTACTCAGCTATAATGAAGGAAAACCTTGTGGTTTTTGTAGGTAAAGGAATAAAACTTAAGATCAAGCTCAGAGGTAAAAACGTTCAGAATCATTTAGGCCAATAGTGGATTGGCCCCCAATCTAAAAATTAAAGGAGTTAGTAGGACCCAAAATGTACAATACAACCTGTGAAAGTGAAAGGGGAGGAATTGTCTAAAAGAGGAAGCCAGAGGAGTTAATAGTGTATCATGATTTAAAGTCCACATTATTCTCATTTCTCTGTTTATCTTGATTATATTCTGTTCCAGTCTGTCTACTTGTACTAGATTTGAGGGCATAGACAGTTATTCCAAAAATAGCAGGATATACTATGATAACCATCCTTAATTTCCTATTAACTTAATCTGAAGTCCTGTGTAATTTACAGTTTTATTATGACTGATCTTATTTGAATCTGCTTTGTTAGATCACTGTTTTGTCTTGACTGATTTTATTTGAATCTGTTATGTTTGATAGTATCAAGTCTGAGAGTAAAGGCAGCTACTCTGAAGACAAGATTCACTAGGATACCCATATTGATTTGATTATTACCTGCTTTTGAAGTCTTATAATGTCTCCAATGATTTTTTATTAACATTATTATGCACTTCTATGTTCAAGTATACTATGCCTGATGATATAGACAATTCTATTGAAGATAACAAGAGACATCATAGTAACCATTGTAGATCACTTTGTATTGTGGTTTTATATGTCTTTTTCATTTTGTGTTTTTCTAGGAATTTGTTTTGTTTTGTCTTGTTTTATTTTGTTTTTCTCTCTAATACAGAAAGGATAGGTATACATGTAGACACTCATGCATGCGTAGAACTTATAAACAGTTTATGAGAATTGATTATATAATGCACAATGAAATGAATGACCACTTTGAAGAGAAAGAGACTCTAAGCAACCAAGTGCTGATTCCATAGCATCAGGATGTGAAATTCAGCAATACTATAATTCTTTGTTCAGAGTTATTTTAGTGTGTTTCATTTTGTTTAGTTTCAACATACATGAAAGTATGGACAGCTATTTTGAAGGGAATGAGTGTCTCTATGGCAGCCATTGTTGACTTCCTTATTGTCTGATCTTGAAGGCCTAAAATGCCCTCATCATCCTGTTATGATCAGTTTTATACTATTTTGTTTTCTATGATTTCACTGTATATGAAGATATGGACAACTTTTTGGAAGAAAACAAGAGATAATATGATAGACAGTGAAGATCTCCGGTTGTTTTACTTTGAAATCTGTGTCTCATACATTGTTTTCTTATGATCTGCTTCATTCTGTTCAATTTTACCCTCTTCAAAATAAATTTTTTTAAAAAGTTCCTTCTAAACCAAGTTATCAAGGATGACCAAGAATTTACCAAGATAAGAAAAGTAGGAAAAATACTTACAGCACAGAGAACATATGTGAAAGCCTTGAAGTGGAAACAAGCTTGAAGTATTTCATAAAGATGGTATTGTTGGAATATGGTGAGCCGAAGAAGAGATAATAGAAGATCAGGTTAGGGTCAGATGATTTAGAGTCTTTTACATCTTGATAAATATTTTATGTACAATTGGAAACTCTCAAATCAGCTTTGCACAGAAAAGCATATGATCATAATTACCTGTTTAAGTGTGTCTCCAGCTGATGTGCATAAAATAGACTACAAAAAGCAGCCACAGAAAAGGGAAACCTATTGGGTCACTCTTGTACTAATCCAGGTGAGAGATGATGATGGATGTGACTAGATAATACTTGTAGAGGTATTTCAAATAAATGTGGAAGGAAGAAACAACCAGACCAGGTGATTGATTAGATGCACAGGGAAAAGAATAAGTGATAATGATCTGACATACATTTTATGTCATGCATGTGAAATAGCTAAAGACAAATGGCCACACTTGGAAAAGGACAATTAACAATTCTATGATATAGGGATCTGGTTACATTTGAAAAGTAAGATGACACATTTTCTTAAAAGGAAGTGATCAAAGTATGTTGCAAATGTGGTTCAATTCCCTTCACTTTACAGATGAAGAAATTAAGACTCACATTGAATTGTGCTATTTCACAAATTAATTTTTGACTTTAAGAGAATACTTTATATCCTAAATTAGAACAGAGACATCCAAAGTGCATCATTTGTTTCCTAAACATATCTTCCTAATTGCACCTGAAATAGAGACTGAAAGCCTAGCAGAGTCAATAAATGCTTCCCAAATTAAAAGTTAGTGAATTTCTTCTTCTTTCTCAGCAGATAAAACAAAATGGATATTTATCTTACTGATAATGGAATCCTGATGACAGATTTCATCCTGGTGAACCAAAATCTTAGAATATCTTTTAAAAGTTGTAGTATGATCATGATCTACCTGATGACATTGATGGATAGCAGTCTCATTATCACTGTACTATGAGATGATGAGTAGTTGTGTTCCTGTATGGATTTTTCCTAAACAACTAGGCTTTCATATATATCTGCTAATCAGTAATATTTTAATATTCAGTAGTTTAACATACTACTCCCATCGCTTCCTATAATAGCTGTTATGTCCTCATGACGATTGCTCTTTTTCAGTGGATGACAGGATATCTCTTCCTTGCTGTTGTGACAAGACTTTTTAATTACAATATCTAATCCCCGCATTATAACTTCATTATGAAGAAGTTCTGCATGTAGTTGGCCATGGTGATCTGGATCAGTGCCATCTTTTTGGAATTAGTACCAATCAATGCAATTCCTGCCTATTTTGTAGACATGTTTTACCTGTGTAATACAGTCCCTGATGAAGTTCAGCTGTGCAGATTGCCCAGCCAGATTTATCCTGGGTCCCTTCATTGACATGTTCACACTGTTTCTACTGTTCATTTTCATCCTGATCCGCACCATAAGATTGTGGTTGCCATACTGAGAATCTGTTCTGCAAGGGCCAGGTTCAAAATGTTATCCATCTATAGATTCCATCTGATGACAGTCACCATATTTGATAAGAACAGCAACTGTACTTGAAATCTTAAGAGAGTTCCAGGACCAAGGAAAATCATCTCTCTATTTTATGATGTTATGACCCCTATGTTGAGTCATTTTATTTATAACTTGAAGACCAAAGATGTTTAAAAAATACTCTTAGAAGAATAATTAGGAAAAAAGAGTTCTAGTCAGCTATCGTAGCTTATTTTTGTTTAATAACTGGAAGGTATTTCATAACGTGAATGCACAATAATTAAATCAGTCCCCTATTTAAAAACATTTATATTGTTTTCATCTTCCACTACTTCAGTAATGTCCAATATATATCTTTCTATATATGTCTTTTAAAACAAGTGTAAAAATATCTGGAGGATAAGCCAGGCACAGTGGCACATACCTATAATCCCAGCACTTTTGTCAGCTAAGGCAGGCATGCTGCAAGTCCAAGTCTAGCCTAGAAAATTTAGCAATGATGATCCAGTCTTGAAATTAAAAATAAAAGTCATGAGGCTGGGGATTTAGCTCAGCGGCATAAGCACCTGCCTTGCAAGCACACGGTCATGAGTTTGATCCCTGGTACTGATTAAAAAATAAAAAATAAAAGTCATGAAGATATGACCCTGGGTATAATCCCCAATGCTAAAAAGGTAAGACCAGAAAGGATAAAAACAAACTATTGAACCTTATCTTACATCAAAATTAAAATTGAATTATGAAAATAAAGACCATTTTAATGAGGACATTATCTACAAGCACATCTTTTTCCTATTTCCAAAAGGCATGTTAAAGAAAATACCCTTCCATGGAGGAAAAATATATTAAACTTTTATAAGTTTTATAAGTTTATAAATTATCTATTGAGTAAATTACACAGGGCAGTTTTGAAGAAGAGTTTTTAAAATTAAATAATGATTAGTACATTTTAATTTTCAGTAGTCTGGTTTTATTTTACCAAATGAGAAACATTTCAATATTCTAAGATTGCTTTCTCTAGGTGATTAAGGGCAAAATTGCAAAATAGACAATTCTTATTTTTATGCTCTTTGTGTTTTAAAGTAAGTGATGTTAGTGAGTAAAAATGATAAAATTAGTCAATCTCTATAAAACGGTTGCATGGAAATTCCTCTGCTGAAGCAAGGTGCCGTGAATGATTATGTACAAATAAAGAGGCAGACCCAGTGACCCCATGAACCTGAAACTGTGTATCTCCATAAAAAATAAGGCCATGTGCTCTCTATGAGTGTACACTACACTTTGAAGCTTCCAAGGCTGCTCTAAAGATGTTGATCTCATAAGCATAGAGAAAATGTGTTTCAGGAAAAATGTCTTTAAAATCAAGCAAATATGTACTGAATTTTTGCATTATAAAAATTTTAATTTCTCTTATTTTGAAGAGAATAAAACGAAGCAAAATAAAACAGAAAAGAGTCAGTCAAAACAAAACAATGAACTTTATACAAGATTTCAAAACAAGATAAAAGGAAATCAATAATGGCTACCATAATGCCTCTTGTTATTTTCAAAATAACTACCCATACCATCAGACGTAATAAAATCAAACAAAATAGAACAGAATAAAAGCAATAAATTCAAAACAATGAAAGGAATACAGGACTTCAAAACAAGATAATAAGAAAATGACAAGGGCTACCATAATTTCTCTTCTTTCTTTCAAAGCAGCTGCCTATACAATCAGACATAATAAAATCAAACAAAACAAAATAGAATACAATCAATCAAAATGAAACAATGAAAGCAATGCAGGGTTTCAAAACTCAATAATAGATTAACAATAGTCACTGCTTTCCCTTTTTAGATATTTCCTCCCTCTTCACTTTCACAATATCCATTGTGCATTTTGGATCCCAGTAACTCCTTCAGATTTTTATAGTAGGGAGACAACACAATGTTCACCAATGTGACTTTGAACCATTTCACCAATGAGCATGATCTCAAGTTGTATCCATTTGACTACAAGAGATTGAGGTTATCTTTATAGAAGAGTAGCTTTCCATTGTATAAAAATGGACCATTTTTATGATGCCATCTACATTAATGGCCATACCCTTCGTATCCATTCTGCAGTTGATGGGCAAGCTAACCCTACTTTTTTCTGATTCTCTGTCATATACAGCATTATTTTCTCTACTTTGACATTTAGTCTATGAATTGTCTTTTGAGTTAAACGTGTTTCTTCTATAAAGCATATTGATGGATCCTGTCTCCTGATCCAATCTGCCTGTGTTTCTTTTATTGATGAATTGTGGCCATTTACATTAATGGTCATGGCCAACAAGCACTGGCTCATCTTTGCCATGGTATTTTCCTGCCATTGAATGCCTACTTTTCCTCTCCATTAAACTTTCTGCCCCACTCAGTGTTCCCCTCTGCTGCTGTACATGGAACTGTGGTCATTTTGATCTCTCTCTAGAATGTGCTTCAGTATTCTTTGTAGGGTTGGTTTGGTGGTCTGTTCTTTGTCATGGAAGTATCTTGTTTCTCTATTAATTATGAGAAGTCTATCATGATTTTGATTGGTTTTTCTTCATACATGCTCTTTCTTTTCTCTAAAAAGTTTTAATATTCTGTTGTGCTGAATTTCTGGGATCTTGATTTTTATATCTCTGAGTGTAGATTTATTTTGGCTATGGCTGTTTGAAGTTTATATGCCTCATTTATCTGTATGTCACATCCTTTTCCCATGCTTGGGAAATTTTCTGCTATTCCTTTTGTAAATAGACTTTTTTTGTCTTTTTGAGACAGGGTCTCTCTATGCAGTTCAGGCTGGCCTTGGGCTCACTTTGTAGCCTAGGCTGGTCTCAAACTTGCCACAATCCTCTTGCCTCAGCCTCCTGAGTGCTGGGATTACAAGCGTGAGCCACTATGCCCAGCTGAAAAGAGACTTTTTATGCCATTTGTGTTGACTCTTGCTTTTTTGCTGACACCTATTATTCATAATTATTTTTCTTTGTGTCATCTTGCAGCAGATGAATTATTTCCTGATTCCTTGTTATTTTTAACAGAAGTTTGCTTTCATGATTTCCAGCTGCAAATCTGCCTTCAAGGTCTAAAGTCTATCTTCAGTTTCTTTCAAGCACTTTTGGCAGATTTCAATGGAGTTTTTAATTTCCTGGATGTCTCTTTGAATCTGATTCATGCATTCTGAATCTTTCTTATATTGCTCATTTAAGGTTTCTCTCATTTACCTATGCTCCTGTATTTCTTTAGCTATGTCTCCTTTCAATATGTCTAATAATTATTTTATTATTTTTTTATTTTTTTAAAATTTTATTTAAAGAGTGGGGAAGCAAAACAGAAAAAAGGGTAGAAACAATACAGAATTTCAAAAAAAATAAACAGTTAGAAATCACAACTTGATACACTACATATTGTCCTCTTGGATATAGTTGTTCAAGCTACAAAATTAAAGCTTACAAAGTGGACATTCAAACAGTGAGGCTGCAAACAGTTCTGTTCACTGATCCAACAAAAACTTAGCAACATGGTTATCAATCCTACACACTTAAGTATACATACAGTTATCTCCTCTACAGCACCTTCCTCTCCTCCTCTTGCTCTTCCTTTTTTTTGTTTTACTCAAAGAAAAAATTTCAGAATGGAAAGAGGGTAGAAACAATACAATATCTCAAAAACAAAACAAAACAAAACAAAACAACAACAAAAAAACCAAAAATTGCAACAAGTAAAAATCATTAGCTGATAATTATATACTTTCCTCTTAGATGCAGTTGTTCAAGTTACAAAACTAAAGTCCACGAAAAGGACATCCAAACAGTAAGACTGCAGTCAATTTTTCTCATTTATCCAACTAAAATTTTAGCAACATGGTTATTAATTCCACACACTCAAACATAAATGCAGTTATATCCTTTAGAATATTCTCCTTTCCCTCTTTTTTCCTTCACAATAACTATAATCCATTCTTGTAAACTACTTAGAAGTTCTACACATGTATAAGTCTCCACACATATACCTAGCCTTTCTGTATTAGAGGGAGAAACAAATCAAAACAAGTCAAAATACAAATTCCTAGAGAAACATGAGATGAAAAGAACATACAAAAACACAACCTTAGGTGATCTATGGTAGTCACCATGATGTCTCTAGTCATTTTCAACAAAATTGTCTATATCATCAAATATAATATAAACTTAGCATTACTTTACATTATTAATAAAATCCAAACATTGGAGACATTATAGGACTTCAAAGGCAGATAACAATCAAACCAGAATGGTTATCCTATTGAATCCTGTCATCTTCAGAGTAGTTGCCCCTACTCTCAGACTCAACACTCTCAAGCATAACAGATTCAAATAAAATAAGCCAAGATAAAACAGTGATATAGCCAATCTTCTCGGTTTTATCTCTGCCATGCTATTTTTCTGTTATTTGTTTACTTTTCTCCTTCATTCCACTGTCTGCCCCTTTCTTTGAGGCTTTCTGCCATTATTCCTGGAACCCTGGTGGTTTTCTTCTCTCTCTCTAGAATGTCCTTCAGTATTCTTCGCAGGGTTGGATTGGTGATCACAAACTCCCCCAGTTCCTCCTTGTTGTGGAAGTATCATGTCTCTCCATTACTTTAGAGAGACAGTTTTGCAGGGTACATCATTCTGGATTGGAGGTTATTTTCTTTCAGGGTTTGGAATATTCCACTCCAAGCTCATCTTGATTTGATGGTTTGCATTGAGAAGTCCGCTGTGATTTTGATGAATTTTCCTTTATAGGTAACCTGTTTATTTTCTCTGACTGCTTTTAATATTTTGTTCTTGTGATGGATTTCTGGGATCCTGATTATTATGTCTGGGTGTAGATCTGTGGTTGTAGCTGGCTGGAGTTCTATATGCCTCATTTATCTGAAATTCACTGCTATTACCTATGTTTGGGAAGTTTTCCTTAATTATTTCTGTGAATAGACTTTTATTTCATTGTATTTGTTGCTGCATCTTCATTCACATATTTTATTCTTAGGTTATAAATCCTCTTGTCATATTCTAGCCTTTGTATCATTGCTTCCTGGTTCCTTGGTATTTTTAAGAGATCCTTCCTTTCACAATCATACTTTGCAAATCTATCTTCAGATTTTGAAAGTTTGTCTTTAGTTTCTGTTAAGGAGTTTTGCCAGCTTTCAATGGAGTTTTTAATTTCCTGATATTCTCTTTGGATCTGTTTTATATATTCTAGATTTTGTTTATATTCTTCATCAAAGGATTCTTTTATTTCTCTGGGTTCCTCTATTCTTCCATTTGTGTCTACTTGAGGATTACCCAGGACTTCTTTTATTAGTCTCCTTATATCTTGCTTCACCTGAGTTAGAATTTCAGATTTAATTTCGACGATGAGGTCACAGATGTATTTCTTTATTTCCGATGAGGCTGTCTCTGACATTACAGGTTTGCTGCTCTCAACCTCTTCTGCATTTACCTCTGTTGAACTCACTTTCCCTGTTTCCGCAGTTGGGTACCTTTTGCTCTTTCTCTGTCTTGTCATGTTTTCGGCCCCCTTTAGACGGATGGGTGGTGGAGGTCTCTGGGCCTTTTGTTTTGCTTACAGTTTTTCTGTAGTGCACTTGCTAGGGAAGTACCACCCCTCAGTCTGCAGCGGATCTGTGAGTTGCAAGCTGAGAGCTGGCTCCTCCCCCCACGCCAGTCCACCAGTTTATGCTTCAACGGGTTTGTGTGCTCCCTGGGGATGCCACTGGCCCAGAAAAGCCTCATCCCTGGCTATTGGGTTTCAACCAGGGGCGTGGCCAATGCCCGAGCAGATCTCACCAATCTGCTTTGGACTAGGAGTCATCAGCAGATGCTGCCTAGGGCCCCAATTCAAGCCAGCCCTGCCCAACTCCAAAATGTCTCCCATCCAGTCCTCCCAGTTTGGGGATTCCAGTTCCCGTCACTCACCAAAGTTCACGCAGCTCAACTGGGTGTTTCCACTCCACGTCTCAGGGCCTCCTCCAGCCGAGGGTCTGGAGCTCACCAAGCCCTGCTCTCGGCAGGGCCACGACCTCAGCTCAATCGTGAGTCACCTGACTTTAAGACGTTCTGGTTCAGCGATCGGGGCTCACCCAGCTCCAGCCCTCTGTCCATGCTTCTTTTTCTTCTTTCTTTTTTCTTTTTTTCTCTCTTGTCATGCTGCCACTCAGTGGGCTATCTTGCAATCCCTTTTATTATGATTTTAATTTCTGTTTTTTTTAAACCTGAGATAGTATTTCTGTTCTGATTTCTCTTATAGCCTCAAGAAGTTGTTTATTTCAGTTGCCATCACTTCAGAAATGTCAGGTGCATGACTCCCAATCTTTTGCACATTTATATCTCCTGGACTTGCTCTGCATGGGTTGAAGTCCAGAGATTGCCTTTTGTTTCTTCATCTTGACATTTTCCTGGGTTCTTTTGGACAAGCAGGTAGTGGGGTCCCAGGAACTTCCCACATTGGCTACAATTTCTCCAAAGCATGCCTGGTTCTCTTTCCAGTGCTTGGTGCAGATATACAATGCTTGCCATTGAATGTGCTGGCATGAGGCTGGCTGATGATTTTTCCTAGCCCATGCTGCCTACTAGAGGTTGAAAGTAGTCCAGATGGCATCTGATGTGCACATGGGTGCATGGTTGGCCACTGCCTCCCAGAACTAAGCTGGTTACCCATGGGAAGCATTCCCACTGGCAGCTGGTGTGTACAAAGGGGCAGGAATAGCCACTGCCTACCAGACCTGAGCTGGTTCAGATTATAAATTTATAATGAGCATTATTTAGAATAAATTAGATGAGTAGAAATGAAATAAAAAGTCACCTATAATTCTACACTTGCTGATGACTACATGGTTTTTAGAACAAAGTGGATATATATTTGAATCTGCCATTTGTGATATTGTATGGGACTCAACTAGTCACTTCCTATTTTTTTTTTATTTAAAGAGAAAAAAAACAAAAAAGGGTAGAAATATTACAGAATTTCAAACAAAAAGATAAACAATAAGAAATCATTAGTTGATAAATTACATATTGTTCTTTTAGAAATAGTTGTTCAAGTTACAAAATGAAAGCACGCAAAGTGGACACTCAAGCAGTGAGACCACAAACAGATCTGTTCAACAATCCAACAAGAACTTAGAAATATGGTTATCAATCCTACACACTTAAATATACATGCAGTTATATATTTTATACCACTTCCTATTTCCTCTTTTCTACAATAGCAATTACACATTACTTCCTGTCTTTAACCTTTATGTTTGTCACTGTAAAATGAGAATTATAAAAGTGCTTGCTTGTCTGATGAAGTCCTCTTGAAAATTAAATAACATAACATGTGTTGTTTCTATCACAATGTCTAGCACTTGGTGGATACTAAATGCACGTTAACCAAAGGTTAAAAAATGCCTATTAATTCACCCTTTAATATCCAAACTTACCATATCAGTGGTCATTGTCTATGTCTATACCAATAACAATTGTATCATTTCAACATGTAATGGCAATATGAATTAATGAAAAAGTATCCTCTCATCATTATGTTTCCTTGAATTTATCTCATTAGAAATGATATTGAGAAGCCAAGCATGGTGGCATACCCCTGTAATCCCACCACTTGAGGGTCTGAGGCAGGAGGATCACTGAAAGTTCAAGGCTGGCTTGGGCTACATAGTGAGTTAAAGGCCACCCTGAACTACATAGAGGGGCTAGGTGTGCAGCTTACTGGTAGAATACTAGCCAGAGGTTCAGACTTCCATCCTCCACGCTGTAAAAAAAATGGAAAGAAAGGAAGAGAAAAAGGAAAGAGGGGGTGGGGGAGAGGGAAAGAGAGAAAGTTGAATATGTTTCTCATGTTCATCACTCATTGACATTTCCAAAGTCAGGATCATTGAAGTTAGCTCAAAATGACACCACCATTGCTTCCAAACACTTCCAGACAGGGAGATCATTAGTTTGATCCATTACATTTCACACTGTTAAGCACTCTTAGAATTAATACTTTATTGATCAACAACAAACTGACTGAAGACTGTTGTGAATGCAAATGGAAGTGAGAAAACCATGGGAAACCCAACAGAAAGCTCTTGGAAAGAGAATCTGTGGTGTCATGCAAATCACATTGTAATATTACAAAGTTATAAATTGAACAAATTCTTGTGCAAATTTAATTTCTGGTGTTTTCTAATGCTTCTCATTAAATCCAAAGCACTCCTACAATTAGAAGGAAAGTGCTATTAACTATCTAAGAAGACATAGTCAGAAGATAAAGTCAAACACTAGAAGTAAGGGGAGGAGACAGATGTGATTCCCCAAATTGAAGGGGGAAAAGGAGTCTAATACTGTGAGTCTAATACTTATTAGAGTTTGATCACTGTCATTAGAGACTAAGATGAAGTTGAGAAGAACAAGCAATGAGATATGCCTTGTGCTGACAGAGAGCAATTTATTGGGGAAATGCAGGGATCTTTTAGCTGTGAGAGAAAATGAGACAAGTAAACAAATGCCTTTTCTTTTGATTACCTCAGGCAGATGTTAGCCAGGGTTGTCTCTAGAGAGACAAATATGTTACCTTTGGAATGGGAGAACAAGCTGCAGAAGGTTTCTGACATGAAGTCAAGACCATGCGTGAATAAAAAGCATAAGAGATGATAAGAACAACAAATCAATTAGAGGTGTGTGTGTGTGTGTTAGGTGCCTTTCTGTTTAGTGTTTACTGGGAAAGTTGCTCTCTTGAAATCTTCCAAGTGAACAAGTTTGAGTGATACTAAATGGGCTATATTTTAGAACTACTTTATTCTTTGGGATACTTCTTTAAATGCCTTACCTCTGTCAAACACTTATGACCTGAAACTGTTAATGGGAATGTCTGATTTTCTGCATGACATCTCCTCATAAGGTGTACCAAAATTACAAGGTAATGTCTTAGAAGGTTGAACTGACCCCTAACAAAGCAACATCACTGAAAAAAGGACATTCCTGCTAGGGCCTGGAAGCCTCAGAGCAAAGAAAATATACTTGAGAGTTATAAGCACAGCTTCTTCATAAAAATATTTCACAAAAAGAAATTTAAAATTTAAAAAGGCAAAGAATGTAATATTGGATTTTTGGTGAATTTGTCAACAGTGTCACTACTAAGTAATAAAATAATAAAATGATTTATATACATAATGTCCATTGAGTTTTAACAAATCATAAAAGCAGAATTACTAGTTATAATCCTCATCATATGGGAAGGAATACACAAAAAGTGTTTATTTGCCTGGCAGTTACTTTGTTGTTGGTTCAACTAAAATAATTACTGTTATAGTTTGGGTCTAGATGTCCCCACAAAGCCTCAGGCAGTCATAGGACCTTTTCAGGGGTGGCTGAATCTACTGTGTGATGCTGCGATTGTGGGTGTTCAATTAGTAAGTTAGCCCATGTGATTGGATTGGCATAGTTCTGGCTGGGATTAAGAATGTTAATGCTACATGCACCCTTGGGTGGTTGCCTGCATACAATATAAGGGACAGAAGGAGGTATATCCCCCTCTTCTCTTGCTTGCTTTTGCTGTCTTCTGCCACCATGAACTGTTTCTCCTCTGGGATTACCCTCTGCCAAGCTACCCTGCCTTGGATCCAGTCAAGTATGAACTGAATACAAACTATAAGCTAAATAAATGTTTTATCCCATAACTTTGGATGTTGAGTATTTGTCTTAGGAAAAAGAGAAAAGTAGCAAAGGCAAATGAACACTTTTCTGTGTGTTTTTTAAAGTTTTCTACTAATACATTTGAGTCATGAGCTGGTATGCCCATGTGTGTCTGCACCAACATGCAAGCTTTATTGGCATAAAAAACTGAATCTGAATGCAGATTTTTTTAGATTAAAAAAGATCCTGCTCAACTGAGGGTAACTTTGTCATTAACATCTGTGTTTTGTAAAATATAACAGTTTATGTTTTATAGGATCATAGTAATGATTGCATAACAAAAAGCATGTGAAAGACATTAACACAGTGCTTGGAAAATAGTGAGCACTTTGAAAAATTAGTCATTCTTACTATTCTTATCAGGGTCATAATTAATGTATAACTCTGGTCTTACAGATGGTTGTACATTGAAAGACCTAGTTGTTTCTGTGTACAATAAATTCATCAGTTTTCTTGACTTATATCCATAACTGGAATCATGCAGAGCTTACACAATTATGCCTGGATATCTGAGTTATGTGTTGGAAAATATTCCACAATTTGCTTCTTTTTATTCTCTTTCACTTATCCAGCCAGTTTTTATTGAATATCTCCTATGTGTCAGATAATTTGATAGTGTTGGAAATCTAAATGGAAAAATCTGCATTCCTGAATTTAGGGGATAAATGTTTTAATACAAAGATATATATTAAACAGGTTGTCATATATGTAAATAAAACAAGGTGAAGAGTATTATAAATACTATTGAAAAAACAGGACACAGGATGCAAGGGTAATGACTGGGATCTATTTTAAATAGAACTATAAGGTGAGCTCTCTCAAAGTGCTTTTACACTGAAATAGGAGACACATGAAGTGGTGTGTGTAAAGTTTGAAGAATTAAGTGCACTATAGTGAAGGATAAAAACCCTAAAGTGATAAAGAACTGAGCATGTTTAAGGAAGAGGGAGAAGGCAAAGGCACAGTATGATAGGTAACCATGCTTTCAATTTGAATAAGAAACACTCAGCAGTTTGTTTTAGCATGGTCTTGTGTCTTTGAATAATGGACTTATTAAAGAGGAAAGACCCACCCTGTGTGTTGATAGCACCAACCAATAGGCTTACAGGTTTGATGGAATAAAAAGGAAATCAAGGAAGTCCCACTCCTGCTTTTTCTAAAGAGCTTCAGTCCTCACTTATATAAACATTAGCAAATAAAACAATTGAAATAAATATAAGGAGAACCATGATATAGACACCAATTTTAAATAGGATCATCAAGAAAAACTCAACTGAGAATTTGGAATTTGTGTAAGGAGAGGTATAATTTTATAAAATTGTAGAAAAATAATATTCCAAGAAAAAGAACTATGATGAAAGAATGCGACAAGGGACGCTAGTTTGACTAGATGCTGAATAAGTGGACAAAAAATAGAAAAGCAATAGATAAGATCAGACACAAACAAAAGGACAAATGGCATAGGTAATCCTATACCATTTTAAAGGATTTAGATTTATTTCATGGTTTTTTGTTTTTGTTTTGTATTTGTTCATTTTTGAGATAGGGTCTTGCTGTGTTGTTCAGGCTGAACTTGGACTCACATTGTAGCCCAGGCTGGTTTCAAACTCATAGCAATAATGTTCCCACAGTCTCTCAAGTGTTGGGATTAAAGGAGTGGGTCACCATGCTCAGCTGGTTTTAGATTTTTTTGTTTAAAAAAGTAAGAAATAAGGCGAGAAGCTGGAGGACATTTTATTTTTATTTCATTTTATACTAACTTTATTGGTATATATGCATAATGATGATATTCATCATAGGAAATCTTTACTGGTATATGATATATCTCAGTTCCTCTTTTCTTTCCCATTCCACTCTCTTCTCTTCAATGTCCTCCACCCTCCTTATTTACTAAATTTTATTTCCATTTTATCCTCCATTTTTCATTTTTTATTTTTATTTTTCTTCCTTTCTACCTGCCTTCTCCCTAGATTCCTTTCCCCCTGAAAATTTTTTTCCTATTTCACAAGATCTTTTGTATATTTTGGTCCTTATTTACAGTTTCAATTTCTCACACTAAAGAGATAACGTAATATTTACACATGTGTGATTGATTTATTTCACTTATGAGTATGGATCCAGTTATTCTCTGTAGTACTAACCATGACATCTGAGTCTTGTTCATGAAGTCTTTGCCTATACATATGTCTTCAAGAGTTTTACCTATTCTCTATTCCAGCAAGTTTAGTTTCTGTTTTGATATTTAGATCTTTGACCCACTTTGATTTTAGTTTAGTGCATGGTGAAAGACATGGTCTAGCTTTAAACTTCAACATGTCAAAAGCCAGTTTTTCCAGCACCGTTTATTAAAGAAGGTTTCTTTCTAAAACTAGAAGAAATTGTATACAATGGTCTTAATTATTTTTCTTGTTCCTGAGACAAAACACCTGACACTCAGAGTTCCAAGGAGGAAAGGCTTACTTCAGCTCACAGATTGTAGAGGTTTCAGTCTAGTGTTGGCTGGCTCTAGGTCAGGGCAGCATGGCAGAGGGGCATCACAGAGGACAAAGAATCTATGGCATGTCAACAGCAAGAAGCAACAACAGCACCCTCATTTCCATCTCATATTTTATCCAGGCTATTCACTCTTAGGGCAGGTATCATAGTAGTCAAACCCTTAATCTCAGTATTACACCATCAATACTGAGATCTGGTCACCATCACATCTTTAATCCCAGCTCATACACTCTAGATCCAGCCAACTTTGAAAAGCTCCAACTATGGCCACATGAGGCTTTGGGCGGCATCTATATGCAAGCCATAAAAAGAGTATTTACAATAGCAAGAAACAGCTGAGGTGCTGAGTTTAACCAACTGGGAAGACCTTGATAAACGTTAAAATATGAAGATTAAGTCTTTCTACTAAAATTCTAGAAAGGCCATAATTTAGGTTTATCAAAGATTATGTCCAGAGATTAAATATTCAACCCAAGAGTAAGAGTAAAATTGAGACAGACACAGACACAAAACTCAAGATGCTTAGCCCATCATGTAAAAGTTATCTAGAATAAAAAGCAAAGTACTCTTAAAAGAAAATACATGAATCAATAATCTATACAAAATTTCATCAATGTGTTAACTACACAATCAAATATTATGAGATGTGAATAAAAAAAAATATAATGCAGAAGCATACCAAAAGGTGAATAAAAATGCAATCTATAATTATCCAAGTAACAGATTAATGGATGATATTTTTGAAGTTATTACAAATATATTTCAGAAGTTTAAAAAGAGACTTAAAAGAAATAGACAAATGGTTATCCAAATATGGAAGTTGAAACTATAAAAAAAAGAACCAAAAAGAAATTCCAGAATTGAAAAATATGATGCTTGAAATAAAATATGACTGACTTGGATAGCACAAAATACTGATTAATAAGTTTGGAAACAGTGTTATATTTTGTCCCATATGAAAAAATTTTAAAAGACTATTACAACACCGTCAATAACATTGAGTTCAAATTTATAAAACACTTACAAAACATTTTAAAGTCTTAATACATTTCTAGTATTGAAATCTATTGATTCTGACCACAAGTAAATTTAATTAGAAATCAACAATAGACTATCTTTTTATAAGCCACATATTTAGAATTTAAATATCATACTACTAAGCTATGCATAAAATCAATATGGAAATTCCTCAAACAACTAGAAATAAAAATTCTGTTTAACCCATACCTCTTTTGGTTAGCTTCCATATACAATATATATAGATTATATATAGACATATATGATATAGATATAAACAGGCTTATAGCAGTACAATTCATAATAACTGAAAATGTGAAGTAGCTTATATAGCAATCAACAGATCAATGGATAAAGAAAATGTAGTATTTATACACAACTGAGTACCACTGTGCCATAAGGAAGGATAAATTTGTCATATATTTGCATATATATATATATATATATACACACAAGATAGATAATTTACACTATTAATTTCAGTTATTTAATTAAAAAACAGTTTGTGCTTTCATTGTTTGATTGTTTGATCATTTTTATGCCTATATCTTGTAATCCGAATTTGAAGATAACAATATACAATATATTAACCATTGTTAATCTCCTAATTAATTTCTTTTGAAATTCTGTATCATTGCTTTTATTCTTTTTGCATTTTAAAAAAATGATCCATCACAATAGCTTGTGAGTGCCACATTGGCCCCAAAGGTTCTAAACTCCAACCAGCCAAGCCCAAGACACTGGCACCACACTGCAAGAGTGCACCCCAGCTAGTTGCATGGATCTTGGAGTTTATGAACTCCAACCAGCCAGGCAAAGTTACCTGGCATAATATTCTGGGGGTGGGTCCCTGCTAATTGCATGGGTCCCTGAGCATCTGAGCTCTGCTCAATCCAGCATTCCAAAGCAATCCATTGGGGGAAACCACAGCCAGCCTCATAAATCACAGAGGTACCAAGCCCTGCCAAACCCAGAACCCCAGATCTATCCATGAGGGAGTAACCAGCCAAGCCAATGGGTCTTAAAGATTTTAAGCTCTGCCAATCACAATGGAACACTAAGGCACCATACTACAGGGGTGTTCCCCAGCTAGCCACATGGATAACAGATCATCAAAGCTCTGCTAAGCCAAGCATCACAGTGCAATCCATCAGGAGGGTACCTTGCCAGGTGCACAGGTCCCAAAGCAACATGACAAAATGAAAGAGCCAGGTGCAGTCTCAGTCCTTCAGCCCATTGAGAAGAAACCCAGGAGACTCTGAAACGGAAGACATTAAAATCACACAACTGAACATTCTGAAATAGCAGCAACTAAAGTAACGAAACAACTCCATGAAGGTATAAAGGAAATCAGATCAGAAATAATTTCCCGGACTGTGGAATTAGCTCAGTGGCATAAGCACCTGCCTGGCAAGTGCAAGGTCATGAGTTCAATACCTGGTACTGCATAAAATAAATAAATAATATCCCAAGCAAAAAATATGGTGCCAAACATGAAATAAATGTTGGGTGTATCTAAAGAAGATGTAAATAAAAAATAGAGGAACTTAAGAAAATGATGAAAACCTTGAATAAATAATATAAGACAAAACTAAAATGCATGAAACAGATTCAAAGGGATATTCAGGAAATTTAAAATTCCATTGACGGCTGGGGATATAGCTCAGCGGTGTAAGTGCCTGCCTGGCAAGCACGAGGTCGTGAGTTTAATCCCTGGTACAAAAAAAAAAAATCCCATTGAAAGCTGGAAAATCTGCTTGAATGAAACTGAAAATAGACTCTCAGACCTTGAAGACAAAGTGAAAGCTTATGATCATGAAACAGAAAAAATCTCTAGGTCTGTGGATTTAGCTCACCAGCATAAGCACTTGCCTTGTAAGCACGGTCATGAGTTCGATCCCCCATACAAAAATAAATAAATAAATAAATAAAAGAAAGAAAGAAAGAAAGAAAGAAAGAAAAGAAAAAGAAAAAAATCTCTAAAAAGTAACAAAGAACCAGGAAACAACAATTTGACAGCTGAAGACAATGCAAAGAGAAACAATATAAGACTGATACATGTCAACAAATAACCACAGATCACTATAAATGACATAAACTATTTACAGAAACGATAGTAGATAATTTTTTCAAGAATGGAAGAACAATCTGATGCATAGATAAGTGAGGCATATAGAACCCCAATTAGACCTAATCAAAATAAATATTCACCCAGAATACAATAATTAAGATCCCAGAAATTGAGCACAAGAACACAATACTAAAAGCTGTCAAAGAAAACAAGCAGATAACCCATGAAGGTAAACTTCACTTCAGAAAGGAGGCCTCTCAATATTAACCTTCAAGTCAAGAACAGCTTGGAGTACAGTATTTCAAGTCTTGAAAGAAAACAGCTTCCAACTCAGATTGATGTACCCTACACAGTTATCCTTCAAAATTGATGGAAAGACATAGCATTGGAGGGAAGCAGTGGATGTGAAAGACTGCATGAAAAAGAACAACTTAAGAATTTCATGACCACAAAAACAGTACTACAAAGAGTACTTAAAGATACTCTAGAAAGAGATAAAGATTTTCCAAGAACAACAGCAGAAGGAAATCACTAAGCAGGGCAAACAATTAGACAGAAAGAAAAAGTAGAGAACCAACAATGGGAAAAAAAACATGACAAAGATAACTCAGTACATATCAATTATATCCATCACTGTAAATGGCCTCAACTCATCAATAAAAAGAAACAGCTGGCAGAGTGGATTAAGAAACAAAATCGTACAATATTCTGTGTAAAGAAACACATTTAACTCAAAAGAAAATTCAGAGATTTAAAGTCAAATGATGGAAAATAATATTCCATGCAGCAGAAACCAAAAAAAAAAAAGTAGCTATTTTGTTTGCAGACAATGTGAACTTCAAACCAAGAATTACCAAAAGAGATAAAGAATGTCACTAAATAATTATTAAGGGAAAACTTCAAGAGGATATTACAATCCAGAATACATAGGCACCAAATAAGGGAGCACCCAACTATATAAAACAAATATAAATTGACATGAAAAATCAAATAATGAATAACACACACCCCATTGTCACAAAGAGTGGGATCAATAAAACAAAAAATCAGCAAAGAAGCAACAGAACTGAATCAAACTGGTGGACAAATAGATCTAGTAGATGTGTATGAAATGTTCCACTGAACGTCAGAATACAAATTCTTCTCTGCTGCACATGGGTCATTGTCTAAAATAGATCACATATTTGCCCATGGAACTTACTTAAGGAAATGCAAAGGAATTGAAATAATTCCATGCATATTATTTGACCATAGCACAATAAAATAGGAACAAAATTAATGACAAAAATCCCACAAGTACCCCAGAAACACATGGAAACTAAAAAACACTCTCCTAAACAACCATATGGATCACAGAAGAAATTAAACAATATCTACAATCAGAAGAAAATGCAAGTAAAACTTACCAGAAACTATGGGGCACAATGAAAGCAGTCCTCAGAGAAAACTTTATAATGGTAAATTCCCAGATCAGGAAAATAGAACAAACACAAATAAGCAACTTACTGTTGCACCTCAAACTTCCAGAAAAGGAAGAGCAAGTCAAGCCTAAAGCCCAGGGAAAGGAGAAAATTATAAAGATCAGAGCATAAATTAATCATTTGAAACTAAGAAAAAATATGAAGAATTAGTGAATCAAAGAGTTGTTTCTGTGAAAGAATAAATAAAATTGATAAACTCCTAATCAACCTTACTAAAAAGAGGAAAGAAAAAACTCAAATCCATACAATAAGAAAAAAGTGAAGTCACTACAGACACTGTGGAAATACAGAAGATCATCAATACTTACTTCAAAAATGTTACTTTCATAGATTAAACACAGAGGAATTGGACATATTCCTAGAAACATATGAATTACCAAAGCTGGAACAAGAAAAATGTGAAACTGCTGAATAATCTGATTTCACTTAAAGAAACTGAAAATGTAATTAGAACCTTACCAACAAAGAAAAACCCAGATCCTAATGGATTCAATGCTAAATTCTATAATAAATTTAGGAAAAACTTAATCCAACACTTCTCAAACTCTTCAATGAAATAGAAAATGAAGCAATTCTCCCTAACTCATTCCTGCAAGCAAGTATTATGCTAATAACAAAACCAGAGAAAGACCCAACCAACAGAGAAAACTACAGGCAAAACTCCCTAATAAGCATAGATGCCAAAAATCCTCAATAAAATACTGAAAAAGAGAATGCAACAAATCATCAATAAGGTTATACACCATGATTAACATGGAATCATTCCAGGAATGCAGAGGTGGTTTAACATATGCAAATCAATAAACATAATACACCAATCAACAGAGCCAAAGACAAGAATCACATGATAATCTCAATAGATACAAAAAAAATCTTTTGACAAAATCACTCATTCATGATAGAATACCTACAGAAAATCAGAATGGATGATCTTTACCTCAATCTGATAAACCAAGCCATATATGATAAACCAACAACTTACATCTTATTAAATGGAGAAAAACTGAAAACTTTCAAACTAAAATCAGAAACAAGACAAGGGCATCCATTATCACCACTCTTTTTCAATATAATTCTGGAGCAATGACAGAAGAAAAAAATAAAAGGAATAAGGATAAGAAATGAAGAAGTTATATTACCATTATTTGCAGATGATATGATATTCCACATAGAAGATCCCCAAAACTCTATTGAAAGACTTATAGAGTTAGAGGCCAGTGATTTAGAGCAGCAGCTTAAGTGCCTGGCTGGCAAGTGCAATGTCATGAGTTCCTTCCCTGGCACACACACACAAAAAGATTTCTAGCTGTAATAACCAAATTCAGTAATGTAGCAAGATAAAACACAAATCAACACACAAGAATCAATAGCAATCCTCTACACAAACAACTCATTGAGAGAGATATAAGGGAGACCACACCCTTCACAACAGCATCCAAAAAAATTAAACACTTAGGAATCAATCTAACAAATGAAGTGAAAGATCTAAGCATTGAAAATTACAGTACTCTGAAAAAAGAAGTCAAAGAGAATTTCATAAAATGGAAAGATATTCCTTGTTGATGGATAGGAAGAACAAACATTACAAAAATGGCCATTCTCCCAAAGTTGTTATACACATTTAATGCAATTCCAATCAAAATACCATTAGTATGACTCACAGATGTAGAGAAACAGTTCCTGAAATTTATCTGGAACCAGAAAAGACCTAGAATGGCAAAGGTAAACTTGGGGAACAAAGGAAAGGCAGGAGGCATCACAATCCCTAACTTGAAATTATACTGCAAAGCTACTGTAATAAAATCAGCATGGTACTGTAACAAAAACAGACCTCCAGATCAATGGAATAGATTAGAAGATACAACTGCATCTACAAACACACTCAGCCACCTTATCTTCAACAAATGGACCAAACATGTTCACTGGAAGAAAGATAACCTCTTTAATAAATGATGCTGAGAAAACTGGCTTTCCATATGTCAAAAACTAAAACTAGATCCATGCCTATCACTATTCATTAGATTAAAGTTAAAATGGATCAAAAATCTAAATATTAAAACAGAACACCAAATATGCTGGAAGACAAAGTAGGTAGAAATCTTGAAGACATAAGGGTACACAGAAAGTTCATGAACAAAAATCAAACTGCACAGGAAACAACTGGGATCTCCTCTTACTAAAAAGTTTTTGCATGTCAAAAAAATTTCCAATAGAGTGAAAAGAAAATGTATGAACTGAGAAAAATCTTAGTCAACTGTCCCTCAGACAAAGGACTTCTATCTGGAACATACAAAGAATTAAAAACAATCAGGTCCCCAAAATTTAAACACCCAATTTTAAGATGGGCAACTGAGATGAATACACACTTCACAGATGAAGAAATACAAATGGCAAATAAATACATGAAAAAATGTTCCACATCTTTGGTTATTAGAAAAAGGCAAATTAAAACAACACTGATATTCCATCTCACTCCAGAAAGAATGGCCAAGATAAAAAAAAGTCAACCCAATAACAAATGCTGGAAGGACTGTAGGAAAAAAGAAACTCTACTCTTGGTGGGAGGCTATGGTGGTGCAACAACTGTGGAAATCAGTGTGGAGGTTCCTTGAAAAGCCAGAATTAAAAGTTCCATTTGACCCAGCTATCCTGCTTCTGAACATTTTCCCAGAAGAATTGAAAATATAATGTCACAGTGACATATGTGCACCCATGTTTATAGCAACAAAATTTGTAATAGCCAAATGTTGGAAATGACCCAAACATGCTTCAAATGACCAATCGATAAAAAGATGTAGCATTTTTATATAACAGATTACTACTCAGCTAAAAAGAAAGATTGCATTGTAGCTTTTATAAGTAAATGGACGTGACTTAGAACATACTCATAAGTGAAATAAATCAATATGTAAATACCATATTGTTTCCCTCATATAAGGAACTGAAAGAGCAAATAATGTCCAAAATCTACAATAAATATTGTGTAAGGATAAGAAACTGTTCAAATGAGAAAATAACTGGAATAAAGGAAAGGAGGAAAAAAGGAAGGGAAAAGGAAAAAGTCATAAATTTGTACATATATACATAAGATAGCTAAGATGACTGTACTACTAATTCTATTAGTTCTTGGAAAGGAATAGTTAATGCTCATATGATTAGATAAATTTTGCATGTCTAAATATGGTAATCTAAGCAACCCTTTAAAGAAAACAATATGCAATGTAACAACAATTGTTAAATTCTTATCATCTTGCTTTGAAAGCTTATATGTTATTGTTTTGAGTTTGTTGTCATTGCTTGTCTCTTTTACTTTTTTTCATTTCTGTGTCTTTTTTCAATTAAATATAAAAAGCTGAAAATGTGGTATGTAAATGAACCAATACCTCACTGTAAATGTATTCAATATGTATTGCAAATGTGTACCAAGAAAAAAGGGAAAAAAGAACTCAGGAAAAGTTAGAAAATACATTGAACAAAATGACAATGAAAATACAATATGAAAATTCAGCAATATACCTAAAGAACTGCCTCAAATGAAAATTAGTATCTTTAAATAAGGGTCAAGAACCTGTGGCACATCTATTCTTTCTTTTTCCTTTCAAGTCAATAGATGATAATGTATGAGGTTTTTTTTTTCTAAACTAAAACCTCAGTATTCAGATTTAGTTGTTTACAATAAATAAATAAGTTTGGGGTAGAAGTTTGGATACTCATCCCAAAAGTGCTACAGTCACTTCTGTAGATCCTTACATTTAAAAATAAAACAGTTTGAATGAATTATCTGGGAGTTATGATCCAAAAATATAGCACATGGTTGAATTTTTAAAAAGTTAAATAATAACAAACATTACCATTAACCTCCTTCAAAATACTCCCTTTGCATCAAACACAAGCAACTATCCCATTACGATTGTCACTTTCCAAAGCAGCTCTGGGAGTCATCTTTCCTGAATGACTCTAGTTGTACTATTGTGGCAGCATTGTGTCCTAAATTGATTCAAAACATTTACCCTTTCATGGTCCTTTTGATTTTGAGAAAGGGCCACAAGTCATTTGATGCCAGATCTGGTAGATAATGTGAAGGAAGAAATACAGTGACGGTTTTGTCAGCCTGCATTTCCATTGGGATGGCACCCAGCATTCACCATATTCTGATCATGTTTCCTAAAGATGCTGACAAAAGAGGACTTCCAGAAGCACTTCAAAAAGTGGCAAAACTATAAAAACGTATGTTAAAAGTTAGGGGAGGTGATTTTGAGTGTAATTTTTATGATAATGTGTCTCATACAATAATAAACTTTTAAAATGTAAACATTTGTACTATATGTTAATCACCTTTTAAATTTAATCTGTGAAAAGCTATGAAAATGAGCAGATGAAACCCAGTGTAAGAAGAGAAACAATAATAAAAATAAAAGCAGAAGCACATGAACTAGAAAATAGAAAATGACTAAATACAAAACATTTGTTCTTTGAAAATATTTTGAAATGATTAAAGCCCTAAAATATCTGATAAAGAAAAAATGAAAATCAAGAGACTGAGGCAGGAGGATCAGTGTGAGTCCAAAGCCTACCTGTGCTACATGGTGAGTTCAAGGCCAGCCTAAATGATGTATCAAGATTTTATCTCAACAAACAAAGGCAAAAACAGATGATTATCACCTCTAGGAATAGTTGAGCAAGATCACTGAAGACCAACATTCCTGCAAACAGCAGCTATATTATCCAGACACAGTACAAAAGAGATACTGGTGTGGAAGCAGAAAAGAAGAATCTGGTGGAGAATCTGCATTTAGGCAGGGGTGCTGATACATGTCTGTAATCCCAGTACTCCAGGAGACTGAGGCTAAGAGTTTGAAAGTTGAAACCATGCCTGTGCAATTCAGAGATTTCACAAGATCCTTTGTCAAAAAGAAGAAAGAAGAAAGAAGAAAGAAGAAGAAGAAGAAGAAGAAGAAGAAGAAGAAGAAGAAGAAGAAGAAGAAGAAGAAGAAGAAGAAAGAAGAAAAAGAAAGAAGAAGAAGATTGGGAGGAGGAGGAGGGGGAGGAGGAAGAGAAGGGGAAAGAGAAAAGAAAAAAGAAAAGAAAGAAAAAAAGGGCAAGGAATGTAAGGTAGTACGAAACTCCTGAGTTCAATCACCAGTAATACAAAATAAGAGAAAAAAAAAGAATTCACACTTGGAGGAAAGGTGTTGCACAAAATGAATTCCCATGTTCCTCAGTTTTAACTAAAGGCAGCACAAGGTGCAGAGAATAATGGGAGTATGGAGATGGGGCAGAGAGTCTTTGTCTTCTGAAAATGGCAATAATTGAATGAAAAGAAGCCATAGTTCTGGAGAAAGAGAGATATCCAAGAAGAAAAAGATTAAGAAAATGAACTCTCAGATTGTATCTGACCACATATTTGGGTCACTAGTGAATCATGCAGAAGACTAAAAGGAGCTCTGAATAAAAGATAGGAAATCATATTAAATCTTCTACCCAAATAGTTTGCAGTTTGAGTCCAACCAAGAAAACTGTAAGTTATAACAAAACACGTACTCATTGGGGAAAAATAAAATAATTTATATCATCCATAATTTAGCATTTATAAGATGTGTGATACAAACCAAAAATCATCAACATATAGAGCTATTCTCAGTGAAGTAAAAAGAAGTGGGGGACTTGAAACAAATAAAAAGATAAAAAGCTTCACAGAAATAAAAAAAGTAAGCAAAGCATGATGGTGTGTGCCTGTAATTGCAGCACTCAAAAGGCTGAAGCAAGACGATCTTTTCAAGTTGGAGATCAGTGTAGACATTGCAGTGAGCTCAAGGCCAGCCTGAGCTGCATAGTGAGACACTGCATTGAAAACAAAGAAAGAATTGAACTCAGCACAAGCCCGCCTCGGGGCAAGGCTGCCCTTAACCTCCACTGAGGGCCTGCCCTGCCACCAGGAACACATCGCAAGCCCGCCTCAGGGGTAAGCTAACCCTTAATCTCCACCGAGGACCTGCCCTGCGACTTGGAACTCAGCACAAGCCCGCCTCAGGTGTAGGCTGCCCAAAAACTCCACCTAGAGCCTGCCCTGCCACCAGGAACACAGCGCAAGCTGCCTCAGCAGAAGGCTGTCCTTAACCTCCACCGAGGGCCCACCCTGCCACCAGGAACTCAGTGCAAGCCCACCTCAGGGGCGGGCTGCCCTTAACCTCCACCAAGGACATGCCCAACCAACAGGAATTCAGCCCATGCCAAGCTTAGGGGTAGGCTGCCCAGAACCTCCCCTGTGGGCCTGCCCTGCCACCGGGAACATCGAGGAAACTTGACCAAGACTGAAAAGTTCCCTGGACTGTTATAGATTGGCCTGCCCTCCCACCTGGAACATCAGAAGATCTCAGCAGGATCCAGTTATTGTGAGAAAATTTGGCACTTTGCTCCCAGGTGGCAAACTTTGGACTACAGCAGATGGACAGTATCAATGTGGTGAGTATATGCTTAAAATAGAGGTGTACAGGATAAATAGGGCCAGTAGTAAAACCCAATCCAACTAAGTGTAAGACTTTGGTGTGTCTGAAAACAGTGTGTGTGATCCCCTCCTACACATAGAAAACACCAGGCAGAGTGAAAATGACAAAACGGAAAAGCAAAATGCACTCTCAAACATATAGTTCACCAGAAGCAAGTATAGGAGACACTGCAATAGAGGACCCGAAAAGTAACACACCAGTAATTTCTGAAAATATAGCGAGTGAAATAAAAATACAATAGCATCAGGCAATAGAGGAAATCAAATTAGAAGTAGTCTCCCATGTAAAGATAGAAATAACTTTAGTAAAGGAGTTGTTGAATGCAGCTAAAGAAGAACTACAGAAAAAAGTACATGAGCATGGGAAACTGATTGAAACTTTGAATGAACAATATAGAGAATAAGCAGAATGCATGAAACAAACTCAAAGAGACATCCAAGAAACAAAAAATTCTATTGAAAGCATGCAAAACTGCCTAAAGCAAGCTGAGGATAGGATTTCAGACCTTGAGGACAGGATCACAGTTAGTGACCAGGAAAGGATAGAACTTTTAAGAATAACAAAGCAGCATGAAATAACAATCCAGAAGCTCAATGATGATACCAAGAGCAACAATATAAGAATAATGGGCATTAGTGAAGATACAGGAGTCCAGGCAAATTACATACATAAAGTATTTACATAAATAATAGGAGAAAATTTCCCAAACATGGGGAAAGAATCTGGTATGCAGATAAGTGAGGCATATAGAACACTAAACAGTCACAGTTAACATAAATCTACACCCAGACACATAATAAATAAGATCTCAGACATACAGCATAAAAACAGAATATTGAAAGCTGTCAGAGAAAAGACACAGCTCACCTATCAAGGAAAGCCCATCAGAATCACGGCAGACTTTTCAGCACCTACCCTCAAGTCAAGAAGACCTTGGAGTGAGGTATTTCAAGCCCTGAAAGAAAACAACCTTCAACCCAGACTGAGGTAACCAGCAAAACTTTCATTCAAATTTAATGGAGAAACAAGATACTTCCATGAAAAAGAACAACTGAAGAAATTCATGTCCACCAAACCAACCCTAGAAAGAGTACTGAAAGACATACTAGACAGAGATAAAAATGACCACAATCCCCAAAACAACAACAGAAAGAAACCACCAGGTAGGATAAGCAATTAAAACAGAGGAAAAGCAAGAAGAAACAATTGGAACATAAATTGGCAAAGTCGAGCCAGTACATATCAGTGCTATCCATAAATATAAATGGCCTCAATTCACCTATAAAAAGAAATAGATTGACAGAATGGATCAAGAAACAGGATCCCACAATATGCTGTATACAAAAAACACATCTGAACCAAAGGGAAACTCATAGATTAAAAGTCAAAGGATGGAAAACAGTATTCCCTGCAACAGGAACTCAGAAAAAAGCAGGGATAGCTATTCTATTTGCAGACAATATGAACTTTAAACCTAAAATGATTAAAAGAGATAGAGAAGGTCACTACAAACCTGTTAGTGGAAAAATTCAAGAGGAAGAACTAACAATTATAAATATATATGCACCAAATACAGGAGCAACCAACTATATAAGACAGATACTAATGCACATGAAAAACCAGATACACAAGAAAACAATTAAAACAGGAGATCTTAACAGCCCATTGTCACAAAGAGATAGATCAACTAGACAAAATGTCAGCAAAGAAATAACAGAACTGAATCATACCAGAGAGCAATTGGACTTAGTAGACGTTTACAGAGTGTTCCACCCAACCACATCAGAATACACATTCTTCTCAGATGCACATAGGACATTCTCCAAAACAGACCATATATTATCCCATAAAATATTCTTAAGTAAATGCAAAGGTATTGAAATCATACCATGCATAATATTTGACCATAGTGCACTGAAATTGGAAATTAAAGGCAAAAGAAATTGTAAAACCTGCATAAATACATGGAAATTAAATAACAGCCTTTTGATCAACCAGTGGGCTACAGATGAAATTAAAGAAGAAATAAAGCAATACCTACAATTCAGTGAAAATATAGAAACAATAAACTGTAATCTGTGAGATGCAATGAAAGCAGTCTTAAGAAGGAAATATATAGCAATAAATTGTCATATCAAGAAAACAGAACAAGCACAAATACACAACCTAATGCTCCATCTCAAGCATCTAGAAAAAGAAGAGCAAGCTAAACCCAAAGCTCATAGAAGAGAGGAAAATGTAAAGATTAGAGCAGAAATCAATGCAATTGTAACTAAAAAAACAATACAAAAAATTAATGAATCAAAAAGCTGGTTATTTGAGAGAATCAACAAAATTGACAAGCTCCTAGCTAACCTTATCAAGAGAAAGAAAAAATAAACACACAAATTCATGCAATAAGAACTGAAAGGTGAGAAATTACTACAGATCCTATGGAAATTCAAAAGATCATGAATACTTACCTTGAAAATCTCTACTCACATAGAATGGAAAACACAGAAGAAATGGACAGATTTCTAGAAATATAGGAACTACCAAAGCTCAACCAAGAAGATATAGCTATTTTGAACAATTCAATACCAGCTATAAAATTGAAAATCTAATTAAAAGTTACCAACAAAGAAAAACCCAGCTCCTGATGTATCCAAAGCTGAATTCTACAAGAAATTTAGAGAAGATGTGATGCCAGTACTCCTTAAACTCTTCAATGAAATTGAGAAAAAAGCAATCCTCCCTAAATCATTCCTGGAGGCAAGTATTACTTTGATACCAAAACCAGAGAAAGCCAACCAAAAAAGAGAACTATAGCCCAGTCTCATTAATGAACATTGATGCAAAGATTCTCAACAAAATACTGACAAATAGAATGCAGCAAATCATCAAGAAGATTATACATCATGACCAAGTGGGGTTCATTCCAGGAATGCAGGGATGGTTTAACATATGAAAATCAATAAATGTAATACACCACATCAAGAGAACCAAAAACAAACACCACATGGTCATCTCAATAGATGCAGAAAAAGGTTTTGACAAAGTGGAACACTTGTTCATGATAAAAACCCTTCAGAAACTCGGAATACACGTTGTCTACCTCAACCTTATAAAAGCCATCTATGACAAACCAACATCCAACCTTATACTAAATGGACAAAAACTGAAAGCTTTCACTTTAAAATCAGGAGCAAGACAAGGATGTCCACTATCACCACTCCTTTTCAACATAGTTCTGGAAACACTAACCAGGACAATCAGACAAGAGAAAGAAATAAAAGGAGTAAAGATAGGAAAAAGAAGTTAAATTTTCACTATTTGCAGATGACACAACACTTTATATAGAAGACCCAAAAAACTCCATTAAAAGACTGCTAGAGGTAATAAACAAGTTCAGCAGTGTAGCTGGATGCACAGTCAATGCTCAAAAGGCAGTAGCATTCCTGTACACAAAAACTCACTGAGAGAGAAATTATAGAAATATCGCCATTTACAACAACATCTAAAAAAATGAAATACTTAGGAATCAACCTAACTAAAAATGTAAAAGACCTATATGCTGAAAATTATACTATGCTGAAAAAGAAGATTGAGGAGGATATTAGGAAATGGAAGGACATTCCTTGCTCTTGGTTAGGAAGAACAAACATTGTGAAAATGGCCATACTCTCAAAACTGTTATACAGATTTAACACAATCCCAATCAAAATACCATTGACATACCTCACAGATCTAGAGAAAACACTCCTAAAATTTATTTGGAAACAGAAGAAACCGAGAATAGCAAAGGAAATTCTAGGCAACATAAGCAAGGCAGGAGGTATCTCAATTCCTGACTTGAAACAGTAGTATAAAGCCACAGTGATAAAATCAGCTTGGTACTGGCAAAGAAATAGAACTGAGGATCAATGGAACAGATTAGAAGATGCAAGCATGACTACAAAGGTACTCAGCCACCTGAGATTTGACAAAGGGGCTAAATATGTCCACTGGAAGAAGGATAGTCTCTTTAATAAATGGTGTTGGAAAAATTGGCTCTCTACATGCTGAAGACAGAAACTAGATCCATGCATATCACCATGCACAAAACTAAAGTCCAAATGGATCAAAGACCTCAATATTAAATCAGAAACCCTAAATCTACTGGAAGACAAGGTAGGTAGAAGTCTTGGAGACATAGGGGTGAGGCAGAGAATTCATGAACTAAACGCAAACTGCACAGGAAACACTGCAAAGAATCAATAAATGGGATCTCACATTATTGAAAAGTTTCTGCACTTCAAAGGAAATCACCAACAGAGTGAAAAGAAAACCCACAGAGTGGGAAAGAATAGCTGCCATCAAGAAATCAACTGATAACAAATATTGGCGAGGCTGCGGGGAAAAAGGAACACTGCTCCACTCTTGGTGGAAATATAGACTGGTGCAACCATTATGGAAATCCATATGGATAATTCTCAGAAGACTAGGATTGAAAGCCCCGTTCAATCCACCTATTCCCCTTCTGGGTATTTTCCCAAAAAAACTGAAAAGTTCATATCACAGTGATATATGCACACCCATGTTCATAGCTGCACAATTTGTGATAGCTAGATCCTGGAAACAACCAAGATTCCCATCAACTGCAGAGTGGATGAAAAAGATGTGGCATTTTGATACAATGGAATATTACTCAGCTATCAAAAAGGATGATCTTGAGGCCTTCATAGGCAAATGGAGACAACTTGAGACTATCCTCATTAGTGAAATAAATAAGAATCATATTTATAAATATATTATGTCTCTAGTGTAAAAAGTAAATAAGAACTACAAGAGTAATAATAACAAAATGTGTAATTGCTATTGTAAAAAAGAGAGGAAAAGAATGTGCTCTAAGGGATATAACTGTGTGAATGTTTGAGTGTGTAAAATAGATGACCATATTGCTGAATTTTTCTTGGATCTTTGCTCAGAACTGTTTGTAGTCCGACTGTTTGTATATTTACTATATACCCTTTAACTTTGTAACTTGAACAACTACATCCAGGATGACAGTATGTAATTTATATATTACTGATTTCTTAGTGGGGCTTTTTCTCATTCTCCTTTTTCTTTCTTTCTCTTAGAATTCTGTATTGTTGCTACCCTTTTTTCTATTTTGTTTTTTTCTTCTCTTTAAATAAAATTTTAAAAATGTATAATTGCCATTGTAAAAAGAGAGGAAATAGGAAGTGCTATAAAAGTTATAGCTGCATGTATGTTTAGGTGTGTGGGATTGATGACCATATTTTTAGGTTCTTGTTTGATTGTTGAACAGATCTGTTTGCACTCTCACTGCTTGAGTGTCCACTTTGTGTGCTTTAATTCTGTAACTTGAATAACTGTTTCTAAAAGAACAATATGTAATTTATCACCTAGTGATTTGTTACTCTTTATCTTCTTTTCTTGAAATTCTGTAATATTTCTACTTTTTTCCTCTTTTTTCTCTTTAAATACAAAAAGAATTAAAACAGTAAAAGAAGCCAAAATGGAATTACAGAGCTAAAAGTGTAATAATATATTAAATTAATTGAATGTACTTAAAAGCACAATGTAGATAACAGAAGAAAGACTAACTCAAGTTGAAGACTGACCAATGTGAAAAATTTCATGGAAAAAACTAATAAAGCCTCAGTGCCCTATTAGTTAATATCCGATAATCCTATGTAAGTGAATTTATAATCCTAAAATAATAACTGACATTTTATTATAACTGAACAGAAAAAAATATTTGAAAATAAAATGACTGAAATTTGCCTAAATTTTTAAAAAGCATAAATCCACATATTTGCAATGCACAAAATCATGAAGCATAAGAAAACAATCATGCCAAAGCAAATCAAGTTATATTCAGACTGTTGCCTTCCATGAAAGAAAAAAAAATCTCAAAATCAGCACGAGAAAAGCAGAATTGTATGAAAAAGAATTAGATTAATAATCAAATTCTAATTGGGAATGAATAAAATACAAAGGAATAATATCTTTAAGTATTGAGTTAGAAATAAAATTTAACTACTATGTTTTAAGGAAGATTGCCTAACTGTTCTGGGACATGTAAATAATTGACTACATTTTTGTGAGGATAAATTTTTACATTTCCATTTCAGTTGAATGTTTATCCCTCCCCCTGAATTGGAGAAAATCAGCACTTGTATTAAAAACTATTTTATTTCCCCTTATATACATCACCAGGAAACTTGCCTTTGTTAGAGGGGTCAGTTTTACAATTATAAAAATATCAATTCTTTCATTTTGCTTTATAAGAAATAGTCTCAAAGGATGTATGTAGAGATCTAGAGACTAATATATTGCTTTATGCATTGTGCAATTTGTTTAATTGTCTTATTTATCCTGCTAAAAATCTTTAAGTGTTGAAAAATTAAAACCCAGATGTGTATCCAATAAAAATATTCTTTAAGTGAAAGCAAAATAAAAGCATTTTGAGGGACTTTTGCCTGTGCCATAGCATGCTCCTTGTGTGACTCGTTGGCCCCAGGAAATGCATGCTGCCTGCGGACCTTGGTCCATGGAGTCATGCACTTCCTGCACGACCCCAACTGGCACTGAGGAATGCCACACCACTCTGGAACCTTGGCCCATGCCCAGGGGATGCCCACACACAGGACATTTAATGGCCCCATCAGGGATAATCCCTACCTCCTGGATATAACACTGCTGTTGATCTTCAACTCCCACCCTTTCTCCTAGAACTTTGGACTTTGGCAGATTAACTGTGCTAGCTTGAAGGGAGATTCAGTAAATGTTTTACACAAACAGAAGATCTCAGCAGGCTCAAGACAGTGTGGAGAGTATGCACCTAAAATAGAGGAGTACAGTGGGTAAATAGGGCCACTAGTTAAGCTCCCTCCAACTAACTATAAGACCTTGGTGAGACTGATGAGAGTGTGGGTGACTCCTTCCTGTACACAGAAAACATCAGGCAGGATGAGGAGTGTGCCAATAAAGACTCCCCCAACGTGGAGAAAATGAAAAGGGCTTATCAGACACTCAGGCAAACAATAGGGACACAGTAGGGCCTCAGCCAACACAAACACTGCAACAGGGAGATATGGTGACCTGGAAAACCTGAAGATAAAATAAAAGCAGAAACTAAAAGATGACCTGCATCAATACTACTAGGCTTGTCAGCCTGGGAAGAATAGAGAACTCAACCAACAGGCCCTGCAGGGGGAAGTCAGATGACTGACCCACCTCTTCATTGCAGGACCCAGCAATTGGACAAACATCAACCTTACATAAAGACCAAAAGATACACCCTACCCACAGGTGACATGAGTGGGATTGAAGGACCAAATATTAACTTGAAAGGGGAAAATGGCAAAATGAAAAAGCAAAATGCAATCTCAAACATCTAGTCCAACAGGAGCAAGTACAGGAGACATTGAAATAGAGGACTTCAAAAGTGACACACCAGAAATCTCTGAAAAGATAGCAAGTGAAATGAAAAAACAACTTCATGAGGCTATAGAGGAAATCAGATTAGAAGTACTCTCCCATGTAAAGATAGAAATAACAACCTTAGTAAAGCAGTTGCTGAGTGCAGCTAAAGAAAAAAATAGAGAAAAAATTAGAGGAGCATGGGAAAATGACTGAAAGCTTGAATGAACAATATAAAAAACAAGCAGAATTCATGAAACAAACTCAAAGGGACATCCAAGAAACAAAATTCTATTCAAAGATGGCAAAATCATTTAAATGAAGCTGAGGATAGCATTTCAGGTCTTGAGGACAGGATCACAAATAGTAGTCACAAAAGCACAGAACTTTTAAAAATAACAAAGCAGCATGAAATGACAACCCAGAAGCTTCAAATGATGCTAAGAATAAAAATATAAGATTAATAGGCATCATTGAAGATGCAGGAGTCAATGCAAGTGACCTAACAAAATAGTCAAAGAAGTAATAGCATAAAACTTCCAAAACATGGGTAAAAAACCTGATATGCAGATAAGTGAATCAAGTAGAATGCCAAAAAGTCACAACCAAAATAAACCTACACCCAGACATATAATAACTAAGATTTCAGACATACAGCATAAAAACAGAATACTGAATGCTGCTAGAGAAAAGACACAACTCACCTATCAAGGAAAGCCCATTAGAATCACAGTATATTTTTCAACACAAACCCTCAAGTCAAAATGAGCTTGGAGTGAGGTATTTGAAGCCCTGAAAGAAAACAACTTTCAACCCAGACTGATGTACCCAGCAAACCTGTCCTTCATATTTAATGGAGAAAGAAGATACTTCCATAACAAAGAACAACTGAAGAAATTCATGTCCACCAAGCAATCCCTAGAAAGAGTATTGAAAACATACTAGATAGAGATAAAAATGGCCACAATTCCCAGAACAACAAAAAGAAAACACCAGGCAGGACAAGCAATTAAACAAAGGAAAAAAGCAGGAAGCAAACAACTAGAACATAACATGCAAAATAAAGCCAATGCATACCAGTGATACGCAAAAAGGTAAATGCCCTCAATTCACGTATCAAAAGAAATAGGTTGACAGAATGGATCAAGAAACATGATCCCAAGGAACCAGGCCCAGGCCAAGAGTGGAGTTAGGCCAGCTCAGACAGAGGAGCCAGGCCCAGGCCACAAGGGGAGTTCCAGCTCAACTGCGCTGGCCCAGGGTGAGTTTGGGACATCACTACCAGTGCTTGGGTGCCTGACAAGCCCCCTAGGAAACTGTATTGGCATGGAGAGTTTTCAAGGGCTTGAGTCGACCACACACAGTGACCATCCTAAAACCAGGGAGCTAGGCCCACACTGAGAGTGGATCCAGGACTGCTCCATAAGGGGAACCAAGGCCAGTGAGTCTCAGAAGCTGAGGGTGCAAGGGTTGATTTCCAACACACCCAGGGAAAGTTTTTGAACATCACACAAAACACAAAAATTTAGGAAAATGACAAAATGAAAGACCAAATTGCAATCTCAAACCTACAGCCCATCCCAGGAAAGCCTGGGAGCCATGTACATAGAAGAACATAGTAGTCATACACCTGAAAAACCTGAAATGACATCAACTGAAAAGAAGAAACAAGTACAGGAAGCTATGAAGGAACTCAAGTCAGAAATAATCTCCCAGGTAAAAGAAGAAATAATAAAAGTACTGAAAGAAATACTGAAGGCATCAAAAGAAGGCACAGCTAAAAAATTAGAGGAAGAAAGCAAAAAGATAGAATCCCTGAATGAACAGTATAAAAAACAAACAGAAAGTATGAAACAGATACAAAAGGATATATAGGAAATCAAACATTCTATTGAAAGTTGCCAAAACCAAGAAGACATAATTTAAGACCTCAAAGATAAGATTGCAGCCAGTAAAGAGGAAAGGAAAGATCTTTTAAAAATGACAAGGAATCAGGAAAGAACAATTCAACAGTTCCAAGATGATGCAAAGAAAAACAACATAAGATTAATAGGGATAAATGAAAAACAAGGGGGCAATACAAATGCTATCAAGAGGCTATTTATAGAAGTAATAGGTGAAAACTTCCCAAACATGAGAATGGAAATGGGTATACAAGTCAGTGAAGCACATAGAACTCCAAACAGCCAAAACCAAAATAAATCTGCACCCAGACATATAATAATCACATTGCAAAAATCCAACAAAGAACAGAACATTAAAAGCTGTTAGAGAGAAAAGACAGATCACCTATAAAGGAAAACCTATCAAAATCACAGCAGACTTCTCAACACACACAATGAAGTCAAGAAAAGCATGGAGTGAAATATTACAGATCCTAAAGGAAAATGACTTCCAACCCAGACTAATTTACCCTGCAAAACTGTCCTTCAAAATGTATGGAGAAAGAAGATACTTCCATGACAAAAACAGCTGAAGAAACTCATGATCACCAAACCAAACCTGCAAAGAATACTGAAAAACAATCTAGCTACACATAGGAAAATACCAATAAACAACACAGACAAAGAGAATGAAAAGGTAAAGATACAACAGAAGAAAGATAATATTTCAACAATAAAACAATATGCAACAGTTATAACCATTAATGTAAATGGCTTCAATTCACCAATTAAAAGAAACAGACTGGCAGAATGGATCAAGAAGCAACATCCAACCATATGCTGTCTACAAGAAACCCATCTAACCCAAAAGGAAATTCATAGACTGAAAGTCCAAGGATGAAAACAATAATTCATGCCATAGGAACTCAAAAAAAAGAGGGGGTAGCTATTCTGTTTGCAGACAATGTGAACTTCAAGCCAAGAATGATCCAAAGAAATAAAGAAGGTCACTACATACTGGTAAGGGAAAACTTCAAGAGGAAAAGATAACAATCTTAAATATATATGCACCAAATTCCAGAGCATCCAGATACACAATGCAAGTATTAACAGAAATGCAAAATCAAATAAGCAATAACACAGTTATAACAGGAGATCTTAACATGCCACTGACACAAAGGGAAAGATCAACTAGACAGAAAATTGGCAAAGAAATAACAGAACTGAATCACACCTGTGAACAAATGGACTTCATGGATGTATACAGAGTGTTCCATCCAACAGCATCAAAATGTACATTTTTCTTAGCAGTACATAGCACATTCTCTAAAATAGACCATTTACTAGCCAACAGAACATATTTAAGTAAACACAAAAGAACTGAAATTATCCCATGCATGTTATTGGATCATACCACCATGAAACTAGAAATTAATGATAAAAGAAACTGCAAGAAACCCACAAACACATGAAAATTGAATAATACACTCTTGAACAATCAGTGGGTCACACAAGAAATTAAAGAAGAAATTAAACAATATCCACAGGCAAAAGAAAATACAAATACAACTTACTGGAATCTGTGGGATAAAATGAAAGCAGTCCTCAGAGGAAAATTTATTGTACTGAGTTCCCATATTAGGAAAACAGAACAAATTCAAATAGACAACCTGATACTACACCTCAAACATCTAGAAAAAGAAGAGCAAGCCAAAGCCCAAAGCCTAAAGAATGGAGGAAATTATAAGGATCAGAGCAGAAATTAATGCAAGAGACTAAGAAAACAATACAAAGAATCAATGAATCAAAGATTAGGTTCTTTGAAAGAATAAATAAAATTGATAAACCCCTATCCAACCTAATTTTCAAAAAGGAAAGAAGAGACTCAAAATCATGCAATATGGAATGAAAAAGATGAAATCACTACCGACTCTGTGGAAATACAGAAGATTATCAACACCTATTTCAAAAACCACTACTCTTATAGGTTCAATAACACAGAAGAAATGTTATAAAACCCTTAAAAAGGAAACATCTGAGCCACCAAAGTTGGATCAAGAAGATGTAAAACTGCTGAATAACCCAATTTCTATTAATGAAATAGAAAATGTACTTAAGTGCTTAGCAACAAAGAAGAACCCAGGTCCAGATGGATTGACTGTGGAATTCTACAAGAAATTCAAAAAAGACTTAATGCTTACAGTCCTCAAACTCTTCAATGAAATTGAAAGGGAAGCAATTCTCCCTAAGTCATTCCTGGAAGCAAGTATCACTCTAGTACCAAAACCTGAGAAAGACCCAACTAAAAAAAAGAACTACAGGCCAATCTCCCTAATGAACATAGATGCCAAATTCTCACTAAAATATTGGCAAACAGGATGCAGCAAATCATCAGGATTATACACCATGACCAAGTGAAATTAATTCCAGGCATGCAGGTATGGTTCAACATTTGTAATTCAATAAATGTAATCACAATATCAATAGAACCAAATGTAAGAATCACATGATCATTTCTATACATGCAGAAAAACCTTTTGGTAAGATTGAACACCCATTCATGATAAGAACCTTACAGAGAATTGGAATAGATGGTCTTTATGTAATTATGATAAAGGCCATCAACAACAAGCCAACAGCCAGCATCATATTAAATGGCCAAAAACTGAAAATCTTTACCTTAAAATCAGGCACAAGACAAGCATATCCCTTATCTCCACTTTTGTTCAACATAGTACTGGAAATACTAGCCAGAGCAATTAGAAAAGAGTGAGAAACAAAAGGAGTAAAGATAGGAAAAGAGGAAGTTAAACTGTCATTATTTGCAGATGACATGATACTCTACATAGAAGACCTCCAAAACTCCATTGAAAGACTCCTAGATACAATACATAAATTCAGCAATGTAGCTGGATACAAAGTCAATACTCAAAATTCAATAGCATTACTACACACTAATAACAAATCACCAAGAGAGAAATAAGAGAAGGCATACAATTCACACTAGCATCCAAAAAAAAATGAAATACTTAGAAATTAATCTAATGAAAGAAGTAAAAGAGCTATACAGGGAAAATTACAAAACCCTGAAAAAAGAAAACTAATAGGGTCTCAGAAAATGGAAAGATGAGGAGAGAAGACAAGATGGTCAATGAGGAAGCAACAAAGTACAAATTCTCAAGGGAGAAGCAACTCATATACCAGAATAAAACACCCTGGAGAGACCCAGACAGAGGGAGATGTGTCCTCTTGACACAGGAAGAAATTAAAACATAAAAAAGCTCATCAAATACTTCAGGACTACAACTGAAGCAGCTAAAAATTACAGGACACATCATTTTTGTAGTGACCTGCCAAGTTTACACTAGCTTGAATCCATGCCAGCAGACAGAACCACCCAAAATTGCTCGCGCTGCCACTCACAGGAAGCTCAGCAGTGCTGAAATTGGGGGTTGGTGAGCCAAACAGAGAGCAGAGCAGGTGAAGGGACCTTCATTAATCCATGGTCAGTGCTGGGAATCAGACCCCTCCACGGGGAGGGAGCAACCAAATAGGCAGCATGTTGGAATCAGGCAGGAGGAGCCTGAACTGGGAGTGACAGTGACTTCAGTTCGTTGCTCCCTACCAAGATCAGATTAATGGGATTTGCTTGGACTGGGCTGTGCCCCTAGCCAGGACCCAATGAGCTGTCCCAACTCATTTCCCTGAATGTAGAACACACTAACCTGGTGAAGGCACCTGAAGTTTGGCTGGCTCAGTATGGAGGGGCAGGCATACACAGCCACTGCTTACACCTCAGTGAAAAGAGCAGGCAAGAGAGGATGGAGTTCCCTTGCAAGCATGCTTCATCGGAAATGTGACCAACAGGGAAGGGGGCTTGGACCTGCACTATAACCTGTGTGGAGGAAGCAAGGGCCATGACAGGAGAGAGAGGAAGGAGGAGGCCCCCAGCCCAGAACCCTGAGAGCACTGATCCAGGAGAAGGAAAAACAAGGGAGACTGAGGTTGGCAAACACACAACATCAGACATGGCTTCAATGGACATTAAATGATATCTTTGGGACCTTTTAGACAAGCTCAAAACTGAAATATTAAATCAGGTAAAGCAGGATATGAGTAGAGTAACAAAGGAAATGCTCTCAGGAAGCATCTCTCAGGATGATACAGATAGAAGAAGGGAGGAACACAAAAAAGAGAGAGAAACATTCAATAAAGAATATAAAGAAAATATAGAATACATGAAGCAGATTCAAAGAGACTACCAGGAAATTAAAAACTCCATTGACAGCTGGCAAATCTCCTTAAAATCAACTAAGGATAAACTATCAAAACTTGAAGACAAGTTTGCAATGTGTGATCATTAAAGGAAAGATCTCTTAAAAATAATAACAAGAAAATGGGCAGTAATACAAAGGCTAGAAGATGACAAGAGATTCTACAATTTAAGAATAAGAAATGTGAACAAAGAAGCAGGAATACAAACAGGAGAATTACAAAGGCTATTCATGGAAATAATTAAGGAAAACTTCCCAAGCATGGGAAAAGAAAATGATATTCAATTGTGTGGGTCATGCAAAATCCCAGCCACCTACAACCATAACAGATATACACCCAGACATATAATAATAAAGATACCAGAAATTCAATATAAAAACACAATATTAAAAGCTGTCAGAGAAAACAAACAGATTACCTATAAAGGTAAGCCCATCAGATTCATGGCTGACTTCTCCACACAGATCATTAGATCAAGAAGAGCTTGGAGTGAAGTATTCCATGCCCTGAAATAAAATAACCTCCAGACCATATTGATGTACCCTGCAAAACTGTCACTAGAAACTAATGGAGAAGCAAGATACTTCCATGACAAAGAGGAACTGGGGGAGTTTGTAACAACCAATCCAACCCTACAGAGAATACTGAAGGACATTCTAGAGAGAAAGGAAAAAAATACCAGGATTTTAGGAACAGAGGCAGAAAGGCCTCAATGAACAAGGCAGGCAGTAGAATTAAGGAGAAAACTAAACAAAGGCAGAAAAATAGCATAGCACAAATGAGGCAGAGAAGGATAACTAGAAACTCTAACATAGATGGCTTTGATACACTATATTGTTAATAGTGCACCAGGATTTAAAACCCACATTACTCACATTACTCTGCTTAGATGTATTATATTCTGTTCCAGTCATTCTACCTGTACTAGATTTGAGGGCACAGACAGTAATCCTGAAACCAACAAGATATAGTATGGCAATCATCCTCAATTTCCTATTAACTTAATCTAAAGCTCTATAAAACCTACACTGTTTAACCATGACTGATCGTAATCGAATATGGTTTGATGGATCGATGTTTTGTATTGATAGATTTTATTCAAAGCTGTTATGATTGATAGTATCAAGTCTGAGATTATAGGCAGCTGCACTTAAGATGACAAGATCCAGTAGAATATCCACTATGGTTTGATTATTAGCTGCCTTTGAAGTTTTATACTGTCTACAATGCTTTATTTTACTAATATTGTTATTTCCTGCTATACTCAATTATACTGCTCTATTTAATTATGCCTGATGACATAGACATTCTATTGAAGATAATAAGAAACAACACAGTAATCATTGTGGTTCATCTTGTGCTATGATTTTATACAACTTTTTGGTTTCATGTTTTTATAGAAATTTGTTTTTTCTTTGTCTTGCTAGGTTTTGTTTTTCCTTCTAATACAGAAAGGATAGAAATACATGTAGAGATTCATGCATGTGTAGCTGTTTACACTCTCACTGTTTGACTATCTACTTTATGTGCCTTAATTTTGTAAATTGAACAACTATTTCATAGAGGATAATATGTAATTTATTAACTAGTGATTTCTTGTTTATCTTTTTTTTGGAATTCTATATTATCTCTACCCTGTACATGGTTTTGTTTCACTTTAATTTTAAAAAAAAGAAAATTGAAAGATATCCTTTGTACATGGATAGGAAGAATAAATATTGTGAAAATGGCCATTCTTCCAAAATTGTCATACATATTGAATGCAATACCAATCAAAATAACTCTAACATACCTCATAGATCTAGAGAATTCACTCCTAAAATTCATCTGGAACCTGAAAAGACCTGGACTAGTAAAGGCATATCTAAGCAGCAAAGTCAAGGCATGAGGCATCACATTCCCTCACCTGAAGTTATACTACAAAGCTACTGGAATAAAATCAAAATGGTGCTGGAATAAAAACAGATCTGAAGATCAATGGAATAGATTAGTACATACAACCACAAGTACAAACACACTCAACCACCTCATCTTTGATAAAGGGGCCAAACATGTTCACTGGAAGAATGATAGTCTCTTTAATAAATGGTGATGGAAAAACTGGCTATCCATATGCCAAAAACTAAAACTACACCATGCCTATCACAATGTAGAAAACTAAAGTCTAAATGGATTGAAGATCTAAATATTAAAACAGAAACACTTTATCTGTTGTAACACAAAGTAGGTAAAAAACTTGAAAACATTGGTGTAGGTACAAAATTCATGAACAAGAACCAAACTGCATGGAAAATACTTCCCAGAATCAATAATTGGGAGAATGTCTTATTAAAGAGCTTTTGCATGTCAAAAGAAATCTCTAGCATAGTGAAAAGAAAACCCAGAAACTGGAAAAAAAATCTTAGTAAACAGTCCCTAACACAAAGGACTTCTGTGTAGAATTTATAAAGAATTAAAAAAATAAGACCCTCGAAATTCAAAGACCCAATGCAAAAATGAGCACCAAGATGAACACACAGCTCTCAGATGAAGAAACATGAATGGCTGGTTCTATCATGTTGTGTCTTATTGGATTTTAGTATGTATGATAGTATAAAAAAAATTTTATGGAAAATGAGATATTATAGTAGCCATTGTCCATCTTCTGTTATTTGCTTCATAATGCCTTGTAATACTTTCATTCTCTTGAGTGATTTTATTCTATTTTGTTATGTTTGATATTATTGTGTGTGAAGCTAAGCTCAACCATCTCAAAGAAAGAGACATTATGATAGCTACTGTTAATATTTAATTGTCTTGCTGTGAAGTGCTGTGTTGCTTACATTGCTCTGTTCTGATCTGATTTGATCTGTCCTCTTTTGTTCTATTCTCTTTAAAATAAAAAAAGAAATAGAAATAGCAAATAAATACATGAAAAAATGTTCATCATCATTGGACATTAGAGAAATGCAAATTAAAACCACACTGAGATTCCATCTCACTCCAGGAAGAATGGCCAGGATCAACAAAACTACCAACAACAAATTCTGAAGAGGCTGTGGGGAAAAAAAGAACTCTACTACACTGTTGGGAGTGTAGACTGGTGCAAACACTGTGGAGGTCAGTCTGGAGATTCCTCAAAAAGCTGGGATTAAAAGTTCCATTTGATACAGCCATTCCACTCCTAGGCATATTCCCAGAAGAACTGAAAACATACCATGGTGATATATGTGCACCCATGTGCAGCACAATTTGTAATAGCCAGATCATGGAAACAACCTAAGTGCCCATCAACAGAGGAATGGATAAAAAGTTGTGGTACTTTTATACAATGGAGTACTACTCAGCTATAAAGAATGATCACACTGAGATATTTATAAATAAATGGATGCAACTTGAGAGCACACTCATACATGAAATAAATTAAACTCACATGTATAAATAACATATAGTCTCACCAGTGTAAGAAATGGTAAGAGTACATAAGATTTTATGGTAATCATGGTTCCCCATTATATTGCTTTGAAGACTTATAATATTTTCTTTCATTGGTTGGAATGGTTTTATTTAGTTCTGTTTGAGCTTATTATATGCGATGGCATGAACAGCTACTCTGAAGAAAACAAGACATTATGGCAGCCATTGTTGATTTAATATCATCTTGCTTTGAAGTCCTACCATGCTTTTGTTTTTCTATTATCATTGGTTCTATAATGTTGTGTCTTATGGGATTTCAATATGTATGATATTATATTATAAACAAATTTTTACAGAAAATGAGATATTATAGTAGCCATTGTTCATCGTCTATTATTTGGTTCAGAATGCCTTGTAATATTTTTATTCTCTTGAGTGTATTTATTCTACTTTGTTATGTTTGATATTATAGTGTGTGAAGCTAAGCTCATCTATTTCAAGGAAGAGAGATTATGATAGCCACTGTTAATATCCACTTGTCTTGCTGTGAAGTGCTGTGTTGCTTGAATTGTTCTGTTCTGATCTGCATTATTATGTCCTCTTTTGTTTGATTCACTGTAAAATAAAATTTAAAAAAATGATCCCATAACATGCTGTATACAATAAACACACCTGACCCAAATGGAAACTCATAAATTAAAACTCAAAGGATAGAAACCAGTATTCCATGCAACATGAACCCAGAAAAAAGCAGTGGTAGCTATTCTATTTGCAGAAAAAAATGAACTTAAAACCAAAAATAATTAAGAGATAAAGAAGGTCACTACATACTCATTTGCAGAAAAATTGAAGTGGAAAAATGAACAAATATAAATATATATGCACCAAATACAGGAGCACCCAGCTATATAAAACATGTACTAATGGACATGAAAAGCCAGATACACAAGATCACAACAATAACAGGGGAACTTAACACTCCATTATCACAAAGAGTTAGATCAACTAGACAAAAAGTCAGGAAATAATAGAACTCAATCATACCTGCAAGCAGTTGGACTCAGTAGATATTTATAGAGTGTTCCACCAAACCACATCAGAATACACATTCTTCTCAGCTGTACATGGAATATTCTCCAAAATGGACAATATATTATCCCATAAAACACTCCTAAGTAACGGCAAAGGTATTGAAATTATCCCAGGCATAATATCTGACTATAGCACACTGAAATTGGAAATTAGTGGCAAAAAATTTCAAAACCTGCATAAATACAATGAAAGCAGTCTTAAGAGGTAAATGAATTGCAATAAATTCTCATATCAAAAAACAGAATGAGCACAAATAAACAATCTAATGCTTCATTTCAAGCTTCCAGAAAAAGAAGAGCAAGATAAACCCAAAGCTCAGAGAAGAGAGGAAGTTGTAAAGATTAGGGCAGAAATTAATGCAATTGAAACTAAAACAATACAAAGAATTAATGAATCAAAAAGCTTGTTTTTTGAGAGAATAAACAAAATTGACAAACCTCTAGCTAACCTTATCAAGAAAAGAAAGAAAAAAAAACAAATTCACTCAATAAGAACTGAAAAAAGGAAAATTAGTACAGATCCCATGGAAATTCAAAAGATCATGAATACCTACTTTGAAAATCTCTACTCATACAGAGTGGGAAAAAAAACAAATTCACTCAATAAGAACTGAAAAAAGGAAAATTAGTACAGATCCCATGGAAATTCAAAAGATCATGAATACCTACTTTGAAAATCTCTACTCATACAGAGTGGGAAACGCAGAGGAAATGGACAGATTTCTAGAACATGAACTATCAAATCTCAACCAAAAGACATAGCAATTTTGAACAACCTATTACCACCTATTGAAATTAAAAATGTAACTAAAAACTTATCAACAAAGAAATGCCCAGGTCCTAATAGATTGACAGCTAAATTCTACAAGAAATTTGGAGATTTCATGCCAATAATCCTTACACTCTGCAATGAAATTGAAAAGAAGGCAATCCTCCCTAAATCATTCTCATACCAAAACCAGAAAAAGACAAGTATCATTCTCATACCAAAACCAGAAAAAGACCCAACCAAAAGAGAAAACTATAGGCCAATCTCACTAATGAACATTGATGCAAAGATTCTCAATAAAATATTGGCAAATAGAATGCAGCAAATCATCAAGAAGATTATACATCATGACCAAGTAGGATTCATTCCAGGAATGCAGGGATGGTTTAACATATGCAAATCAATACATTTAAAACACCACATCAACACAGTCAAAATAAAAAATGACATGGTCGGCCGGGAACCTCCCCAGTGAGCCCGCCCTGCAACTAGGAACTTAAAGGAAGCCTGCATCAGGGGTAAGCTGCCTGGAACTTCCCATGAGGAACCGCCCTGACACTGGGAATTTAGTGGAAGTTTGCATCAGGCATAGGATGCCTGGAACCTCCCCCGTGGGCCTGCTCTGCCACAAGAAATATCGAGGAGGCCCTCCCAAGACTGAAAACTGCCCTGAACTGCTTCAGCTGGGCCCACTCCACCCGTCCACCTGGAACATCAGAAGACCTCAGCAGGCACCAGTTAGTGTGAAAAAAAACTTAGGAACTTTGCTCCCAAGCGGCAAACCTTGGACTACAGTGGATTAACTGTATCAGTGTGGAGAGTATACCCCTAAAATAGAGGTGTACAGGGGATAAATAGGGCCAAGAGTAAAA